>CAUYLG010061380.1:0-114751 GCA_963573385.1 Cacajao melanocephalus
GGGGATCACCTGCAGCTGCTGCAGAACAGTAAGGGTTGCTGCCAGTTTCTTCTTCTGCTATCTTTGTCCCAGAAGGATACCCACCAGATGTCAGTCTGAGCTCTCCTTTATGAGGTGACTCTTTGGATATATGGGGGTCAGGGAGCTGCTTGAGGAGACAGTCTGTCCTTTATAGGAACTCACGTGCTGATCTGTGAGCTCCATTGTTCATTCAGAGCTGCTGGGCAGGTATGTTTAAGTCTGCCACAGCAGAACTCATAACCGCTCCCCCCCTTTTTTTCCCCAGGTGCTCTGTCCCAGGGATTCAGGGCTTTGTTTATGAGTTTCTGTTGTCCTGCTGCCTTTTTTCAGGGCTGCCCTGCCCAGCCAGGAGGCAGCCTAGTCACTGTCTGCCTACAGAGGCTTTGCTGAGCAGCTGTGGGCACCACCCAGCTGCCTTGTGAACTTCCCTGCAATCCTGTTTATACGGATATAGTTAGAACTGCCTCGGCAATGGCAGCCTGCCTCTATAATGGCGGCCTGCCTCTATAATGGCGGCCTGCCTCTATAATGGTGGCCTGCCTCTATAATGGCGGCCTGCCTCTATAATGGCGGCCCGCCTCTATAATGGCGGACTCTTTCTGTAATGGTGGGCTGCCTAGGCAATGGCGGGCTGCCTCAAAAATGGCGGACTACCTCCGTAGTGGTGGACTGCCTTGGTAATGGCAGACACCCCTCCCCCACAAAGCTGGACCGTCCGGGGTTCAGCTGTTCTTGCTGTGAAACTCTCAATCCAGAGCATTTCAGATTGCTGTTTTTTTTGTGGGGGTGGGACCAGCTGAGCCTAATCACCTGGCTCCCTGCGTCAGAGCAAACAGTTGACTGTCTCCCAGGTGTTCCAGTCACCTGTTGAAAAGGTGCCGGGATCTGTGTGATTTCCCGTGCAGCAACCTGCTGCACCTGCGCTGGCTGAAACAGCTGCGCTGAGATTTGTGGTGCTTTTTTGCTCGGGACTCTCCTGGCCTGGCTCCCTGTTTCAGTCCCCTTTTCTGTCAGTTGAATGGGTGACTCTGTCTTCCTGTAGCTCCAGTCGCCAGCTAAAATGGTGCCTGCAGAGAACCGCCACGCTAGGGTGCTGGCCAAGACAGCCGCTCAGGCCAAAACAGCCGTGCTGGGGCGACGGCCAAAACAGCCACGCAGGCCGAAACAGCTGCGCTGGCGACCTGTGGGGCTTCTCCGCCTGGGAATCTCTTGGTCTGTAGGCAATAAAAATCCATCTGGAAATGCAGCGTCCGTTCACCTTCTGCACTTTCGCTGGAAGCTGCAGTCCTGAGCGGCTCCTAATCGGCCATCTTGGATCCGTTCTCCTAATGCCCATTCTTCTTGCCAGATTTCCAGACATGCAAAGGCAACTGCCCATTCTTAATGGTATTATATTTTGTCACCTGGGCTAAACTGAAATTATGTCTTCAAAATTCTTTTCCCAGTTTTTTTTTCCAGGTTAGTGCTGGCAAAATAGAAATTTGTGAGAATTGGAAAGTGAAATGAAATGAGTCATTGTTATATCTTTGAGTATTCTAAGATATATGTACAGTTGCTTACCCCTTATTTGTGTTTCACTTTCAGTGGTTTCAGTTTACTAGTAGTCTAACTTTACTAAACAGAAAATTCCAAATATAAATTTGTACATTTTAAACCGTGTGCTGTTCTGAGTAGCATGATGAACTCTCATATTGTCCTGCTCCTTCTTGCCTGAGATGTGAATCAACCCTTTTTCCTCCATATCCATGCTGTCTACGCTATCTGCTCTTTTGTCACTTAGTAGCTGTCTTGGTTATCAGTTTGGACATGGTAGTGTTTATGTTCAAATAACCCTTATTTTACCTAATGGCCCCAAAGCATGAAAGTAGTGATGCTGACCATTCAAATATGATAAAAATAATCTCTAAAGTGTTCCTTTTAAGTGAAGAGGTGATAGTTCTCCACTTAATAAGGAAAGAATACAAAATCATATGCTGAGTTTGCTAAACTCTATGATAAGAATGAATCTTCTATCTGTGAAATTTTAATGAAGGAAAAAGAAGTTTGTGCCAGTTTTGCTGTTGCACTATAAACTGCAGTTGGCCACAGTGCATCATAAGTACTTAGTTAAGATGGAAAGACATTAAATTTGTTAATGAAAGATGTGGACAGAAAATGTGTTTCAATTCACAGCAACTTGCCCCAGATAGCACTGAGTCTATATGAAGTTTTCAGCAAGTGATCACCAAAGTGAGTGACACCAAGCCATGTGTTGTAGGTAAGGTATGATTACACAGATTTAGAAGCACAGATAGTCAGTATTGCTTAATGCTATATCACAATGCTTACAACATTCTCCTCACTTCATCTCATCATGTAAGCATTGCATCATCTCACGTCACAAGAAGAGGGGTAAGTACAGTAAAATAAGATTCTGAGATAGCGATTACATTCACATAACTTTTATTACAGTATATTAGGATTGTCCTATTAGTTATTTTCATTGAAAGTAATGACAAGAACAGCAATTTGTTTTTTCTTTTTTTTTTTTTTAACTTTAAGCTTCAGGATACATGTGCAGAATTTGTTTCATATATGTACATGTGCCATGTTGGTTTGTTACACATGGCAAGTTTGTTACATATGTGTACATGTGCCATGGTGGTTTTCTGCACCTATCAACCCATCACCTAGGTTTTAATTCCCGCATGCATTCAGTATTCGGTCCTAATGCTCTCCATCCCCTTGCCTCCCACCCTGTGACAGTCCCTGGTATGTGTTGTTTCCCTCTGTGTCTATGTGTGCTTATTGTTCAACTCCCACTTATGGATGAGAACATACAGTGTTTGATTTTCTGTTCCTGTGTTAGTTTGCTGAGGATGATGGCTTCCAGTTTCATCCATGTCCCTGCAAAGGACATGATCTAATTCTCTTCTGTGACTACATAGTATTCCATGGTGTATATGTACCACATTTTCTTCACCCAGTCTATCAATGATGGGCATTTGCATTGGTTCCCTGTCTTTGCTATTGTAAATAGTGCAAAATAGCAATTACCTTTTTACCAACCTAATATTTATCTTAACTCTTATGTTCTTGTCAATTAGAGTTTAAGCTTCATGAGTGCAGGGTTATTGGCTAGTTTGTTTCTGCACAGTTCTCTGACATATAATAGGCACTCAGAAAATATTTCTTGGTTGAAGGAAAGAATGTTAACTTTAACATTAATTGCCCAAAATTTTACAAAATGTATAGATAATTCTTCCCTATATCAGAGTAATTCTATAATGAATGAACTGTTTTTATTGTGTGTTAGACCCATAAACATACCTATGTCTACTTCATCTGTTAGGATGAACCATATATGGTTGCCAACATTCTTTTTTCTGACCAAATAGCAATTTTATATGGGCATTTTATGTGGGTTAATCTATGTGTAAAGTGAGATCCAGGAAAAATGAACAATAATCTGGAGAAACCTGATTGATTTCTCCATTGACTGTCTAATGATTCCTAAGATTTGGAAGTATAATTCCCATAGTCTATACTTATTTGTATAACTGACAGTAACTTAAATTTTTTAAAAAATGAACTGTCAGTCATCCCATAACCTAACTACACAAGATTCAACTGCTCCTCTGTAATTATATGTAAGTTAAATATTAGCATGGATAGCCTATTGGAAAAAAAAGCTATGGACTCCACTGTGATTTTGCAGCATCATAAAAGATAATCATTTAATGATGACTTTTTAATTATAAAACTACAAAGAGAATACTGCTTTGTGTACCCACAAGATGGATAATTTAAAATCTAGCCTGTTTCTCACATAGCTTTTATACCTATTTCTTGTAGAAATGTATATATGACTAGTGAAGATTCTATCTGCTCTATAGTTCCAAGAGGTTTTGGAAAAGGGAGGAGGAAATTATTTATTTTAATTTTTTATTGGAAATGTTGGACTAATGCTTTGTGGACTACCAAATTTTTTAAGAAATATTCAATGTTTGAGAGGCAGTGTACACTACGGAAACTCCATTATACAAGAATGATAAGCATTGAAGACCTTGTTATCTTAGGATTTCATTATTCAGAATCTTCACAATAAAATTGCCCAGGGTCCAACCTAAGTAAGTGGAATAAGATTCTTTCATCCAGCAAATGGAAGAAACATATTCTCTTTACATGTGCTTAAATGAATCAAGAAAGCATGAAGCTCTCTCTCTAAAGTTGGAGAGCCCAGCTGATTCTCCTTTGGTATAGGAGGTTCTTGGAAGTGTGAGCAGTGTAGGGATGGCAACAAGAGGACCTCTGGATCTCTGGAAATGATAAGAAAAATAATTTATTTTTCATCACAGAAGATGGATGAAAAATAAAAGTAAAAGGTTATTGACCACTGATCTAGAGAGAACTCTAGTGGGTTTTAAGAAGAAAACCAATTTTGGTCTAGCTCTTGGGCTATAAATCTCTCTAAAATATTCCGTCTCCTTGCCTCGTTAAGTACATTGAAGATGAGCTATTTCATAATGTGATAGAGTGCTTCAGGGTTATCATTCTGTAAATGGATTCTTATGCCTGCCAGCAAATTAAATAGGGGTAGAAGTTTGAGTCTCATACATACTGAACCCAAGACATGTCTAAGATGTTTGTGAATGGTTTTATCACTGTGATTTACTTTATTTCTTTTTTGCTTATCTTTTATTGTGAATCTTAGCAATTTTAATAGATAAATGAGCAAGGAACATTTTATTAGGCAAAAGACCATCTATGGAAAATTCTAATATTTCCTAATTAGCATACATATATAGTAAAGTTTGTGTATAGAATTCTAACTTACATATGTATTGAATGTTTAATATTTAGTTTTACAGTAGAATATTAAAATTGTTAAATTTAAATCATACAAAATCCCTGTCATGCAGGAATGTAAAGATTTGTATTTACATATCATATAATAGATGCTACATCATACCATATAATGTAGCATAATGTATTATTTATGAGAATGCATGTAATTTAAGTCATTACCAAACATATATGAATAAGTATTCCAATAAAATAAAATGCAATAAAATACTATATGTGGTCAAATGAGGAAAACATCCTGTCTAGCTGTGACCATCAAGGAGTTTACGAAAAGGTAGCCTTTAAAAGGAATGAGGGCATAGGAGCTTATATCTATCTGCATACAGACAAGAAAGCAAAATAAAACAAAATTGATATTATCAAAGTTCCTTTATGCTAAAATTTGTTTATAATGTGAAAACAGTTATATTGAATGGTTGTAACTGAATACAGTTTAGAACTAACTTGTTTGCAAAGACTATCTTTGCAGTTTCAAAAAAATGGTATGAATAAATGCTTTTAGCAATCATTTGGGCAGTCTATTCTGTTTGATATAGTGAGAGTTTAATATGCAAAAAATAAATGTGAGGATATAATCAGAAATTATGACAGCAGAAAATCTCTAGTTTGCAAGGCCAGATAAATTTTGCCCATGATTTCTTGGTTAATCATAATCCTTGGTTCACAGCACAGTTTCAACTTTGAATCTGCACTGCTCTCATTTATGTAGTTATTATGAATAGTACAATAAGCACTAGGAAAGGCTAAGAATTACAATAATTTTTTCAGTACTGTCATTCACAATGTATAAATATGGAAATGGAAGGCAGTAGAGGTGAAGTAACTGGCCAATACAAAATAGCTGGTAAGTGTTGCCGGTGGGATTTGCACCCATACTGCCTTGTCTCCAGAATTAGTGCCCTGCTGCTAAGTGAAAATCTTGCTGTGAACATAAGTCTTTGTCTTTTTTTTTCTTCCAGGCTTACATTAAGCTTAATTGAGGATTGAGTACCCTTTCTTTCTCTTTTCTTCTAATATAATTTCAGCCACAGTCAACACGTGTCCTGTTTTGACCTGTACTTTCTTCCGCAATGTATAAAAATCTTCCATGCTTTATCAGGTTAAAACATAGATTTATTTCAACCTTGAAGAAACTTAGCGATGTTTTAAACTGTGCACTAATTTTTGCTGTTGTTTAAATAAATTGATCCATCATACCTGGTCCTTCAAAACTGTATCAGAACCCTTCTGACCTTATTATGTTTGGTTAGCTTTGAGTTGTCCCACCTTTCTGGACAAAACCAGTGTATGCCTCACATGTAATGATTGATATCTTATGTCTCCCTAAGACATATAAAACCAACCTGTAAACCAACCATTGGGAGACATGTTCTCAGGACCTCTTGAGGCTGTCTCACAGGTCATAAAAATTTCTTCAAATATTTTACAGTTTGGCTCTCTCTCTCTCTCTCTTTCTCTCTCTCTCTCTCTCTCTCTGTCTCTCTTTCTTTCTTTCTTTTTTTCTTTTGACAGAGTCTTGCTCTGTCACCCAGGCTGAAGTGCAGTGCTGAGATCTTGGCTCACTGCAACCTCTACCTGCTGGATTTGGGGGATCCTTGTGCCTCAGCCTCCCAAGTAGCTGGAATTACAGGCATGCACCACCACCATGCCCAGCTAATTTTTTGTATTTTTAATAAGAGATGGGATTTCACGATGTTGCCTAGGCTGGTCTCAAACTCCTGAGTTCAGGCAATCTGCCTGCCTTGGCCTCCTAAAGTGCTAGGATTACAGGTGTGAGCCACCACGCCCAGCCAAGGGTTTGTCTTTCTCTCTCACACTAAAATTTGGCAACTGGAAGTGAGCAGATGTGATTTCTGTAATTTCTGAGCCATGCTCTTACTAGAAAGCTACTGGCTATCCCCTTCTGTCTCTCTTTCCCATTACTTGACCTATAATATGATGGTGCTTGGCTATCTTCAGCTGTGTAACCAATAGAAATACTGTAGGTGATGTTAGAAGATAAATTGGATATCATCAAACTTCTTTCTAGTTTCTGTAAATATGACTGTGTTAATCACTATATTGAGAGCTCTTTATGGCAGGGAAAAGTATGCTCAAGTACCATTAACAGAGTAAGCACTATATATGTATTACATGTAGTAAGTCCTATGTATATGTTATGTACTGTATATTTCATATATTTATACATAAAATATGAAATAAATAAAATCTATAATATAGTAATATATAAGGAAATTATTTAAATTTAATATATAGACAAGATGGTGTATAAAAGGTATATTACAATGAGTAATCATTTAACTTATGTCAATATGTAAATTACTGAAGTGTGGCCGTTACTTGGAAATAGGTAACAATGTTATTTAAAGAGTGCAAATGAGAAAGACTGTTATTTACTTAAGTGTATTGATGATAGATCTGTGAAAGAGTCTGACATTTAATTAGGAAGCTTACTGAGCTTGACAATACAATTTTGGTGTCTTTTTCCCAGCACAATGTCTTATAATGACTACAGTGAAGGCAAAATAACTCATTTAAAACAAACATATCATTATGTTTGACAATAAAATTGTGGCTAGGATTCTAATTAACTGATAGTGTCTAAATTGTCAGACTCAGACATCTAGTACAACCTTCTTTTACAGATGGGAAGCCGAAGGCTTATAGAGGTTAAGCACTCGTTTCATGAGACCATGATTTCTCTCTCTAAATGCTTTATCTCAATTTGACACTAGCTGTAAATCACAGAAACTATACTTATGGCTTCCTTTAAGTAGTCACCAAATATAGTTACTTAACTTGGTGGTTAAACACCTTAAGTTTTGATTCTTAAGGTAAACTTGTGACTTGTGTAAAACAGCACATGTCTGCATGTTAATATTTGATTGCAGGAAACATTTGTTATAAACTAATAACTGGGAAATGATTTATTTTCAGTTTAAGCTCTCACAAATTTCTCAGGGCTGTGAAGAGATTGTAATGTATGACTCACTTGTGGAAACCTCAAGAGTGGCATATTATATATTTTATTTTTCTATATATTTTTTAAAATGCTCATTAAGACATTTTAAAGAGTAACTTATTTTTCAAATTGAAATTGCAAAACATGTTTGTATAGGAAAAAAATGTAGAAAGAAAGAAAAATTGCAAAAATTAGATTTCTTTTTCTTCCACAAATAAGTACTTAGAATATATTGGTACATTTTACATAATATATTTTAAAAATATAATTGAAATCCCACCATAAAGATGTGTTTCTGTTTTGTTCTACTTAATATAACACACAATCAAATATTTTTGTAAATATCCTATAAATAGCTACTTATTTGTATCACTGAATCCTTACCTCAAGTTTACAGTTTCTTTTTTTTTTTTTTTTTTGTCTATATCAGTTTGTGGGGGCAGGGGCTGGTGGACATCATGTAAAGATTTCTATTGCTAAAAAACTTAAAACTAATTGTTTTTTTGAGATTAATGACTAGAAAAATCATGTTTAACTCAATTATGTACTAAATATTTACCTGCATTTTCTTATAGTTATTTTTGTGACAAACTGAATTTCTAAAATGTATACACAATATTGGCAAAAAACACCTAAATGTTTTAAATATTTCATAAGATAATTTAAATACTGAAACAACCCTACTTGTCACTAAAATATAACTAGGTCAGTAGGCTCGCTTACTCAATTAGATTTTTTAAAATAAATATTTGGGTCAATTAAATATTCTGGTTAATACAAATTCACAAGTTTAGCCCACTTCTTTTCTTCCCTATCCTGTACAAATAAAATATTTTTATTCTCTTAATAGCTAGAGGTTGCAGTCCTTCTGTTACCCTAGATAATTTATTTTCTTCAACACAAAACTCTGAAAATTTATGATTTTTCTAGGGTTTTGAGTTTATCATTTTGAGGATCAGTTCTCATTATGATGGAATCAACTTCTATAGTTTGAGGAGACTAAGCTGAATGTCTGTATGTAATAGATTCAATACTTCAGTTTATGGGGAATTATTTGCCTCAGCTCTTTCATCTGTAAAATCATACTCTGTGCCTCCTAGGTTTATTGTGAAGAAGCAAAGAATCTATGTGTGGAAAAGACTCAGGATATGATTAGCATTCATTTTTCTTAGCTACCTTCACAATTATCATTTTCACCAAATGTGAAATTGTGAAAAAAATTACATCTTGTTATCAAGTGGTTTTTCATTTGTATCTGTTAAAAAAACCAGTGAGAAATGTTAGGGTCATGTTGCTAGGTAGAGTTTTGTTTTTGTATTTTTGAGGGAGTCTTGCTCTGTTGCCTGGCTGGAGTGCAGTGGCACGATCTCAGTTCACTCCGGTCTCCACCTCCTAGGTTCAAGTGATTCTCATTCCTCATCCTCCAGAGTAGCTGGGATTACAGGCACGTGCCACCACACCCAACTAATTTTTATATTTTTAGTAAGAGATGAGGTTTCACCAGGTCGGCCAGGATGGTCTTGATCACCTGACCTCGTGATCTGCCTGCTTTGTCCTCTCAAAGTGCTGGGATTACAGGTGTGAGCCACCATGCCTGGCCAGGCCAAACTATTAATTAATGGTTCTAATTTACTTGTTTCTAAAGTTTCCTGATCTTCTTCCTCCCTACCTTTCTTTTCTATTTTACGCAGGATGTTAGATTTTTAAATGTTATCATAAGATAGAAAAGCTAGGACTTTGCATATAATAATTGCCCTTATTGCTGATAAAATTAGCTCCTCAGCACAACACACTTGAGTATGGTTCACCTGGGGTATTTGTATAAGCACTATCATCACTGCCTATATGTGCTGTGTGTACAAAGCCCAGTTCACGGGAAGATCTTGTGACTAGAAACTCACTTCAGTGGAAAGGTATATTGCATTTATTCATTCATCTTCCTTGCTTAAGGCCACTTTCCACAATTAACATCTGAACCACTGAAATAAGTTACACTCCTCTAACAAACTAATCCAATAAGTTTCCTCATCTGTGAAAATTACTCAGACAAAATTAAAATTGGAATCATCTTTCATGTTTCTCTTTCTCTCATACTCTGCAATGGATGCATCACCCAATTACTATCCTCTTTTCTGGATTAACATCTTAATTGGTCTCCCTGAATCTACCCTATTCTTCCTTAACACTGGAACCAGGGAAATTCTATTGCAAAAGTTGCATATGTCACTCATCACTCAAAAATGCAGATTGGCTTTCCTTATCATTCAGAGTAAAAGTCAAAATACTTGCAAAGTCTGAGAATGCCCTCTATGATTTACTCCTCCATTATAGCTCTGTGCTTATCTCATTCTACTCAGTTCTAGAAACAAATTGCTTTTGTGTTGAAAAAAACAAATCAAATGTTCTTTTAAATTAGTTTATATTTTGATTTATGAGTTTATATATCAATAAACATATACATTTTATATGCGTACATTATAGATATGTACAATATATATGTTATATATAGCTAACTTTGTAGATTATTTTTTAATAATAATCATGTTTTTGACTCTGAATCCTTGTACTCCCATTAGATGACATTAGAATTCATTTCAGAATGGTTATTCATTCTCCACCAATCCTTATTCCCTAGGGAAAATTCTATGTTCATGCCTTAAAATATGGCATTGGAGAAATCTTGGATATGTGAGCTGGCATAGAAACTATTTAGGGTTGGAAATTAAATGTTGTGTTAGAGCTCAGACTACAAGTTAGTTATCACACTTAGAATAAGAATGCATAAGGGGAGATATCCATTTGGCCACATATATAGTTTCAGGTAATAAGTGGAACAAAAGAGTTGCCTGTACCTTAATGTATCACTATTCAAGTAGACCTCTTTAGTCAAAACTCAGGAATTAAATTCTCACAAAATGTCTTTATTACTCATACATATTATCCTCACTTGTGACCTAATCATCTTTCAAAAGCACCGCCTCTTAATACCATCCATTGAAGGTTAGGTTTCAATATATGAATTTTGAAGGAAGACAGACATTCAGACCCTAGCAATTTCTTTCTTAATTCATTTTTCTCTATGTTATGATTATATCTTCTAGTGGATTTCCAGCTAAGCACACTCCTAATTGGGTCCTAAAGTGGCCTTCAATACTTCAATATTACATAGCTTACATATTCTTGTTTAAGGATATCTATCTTTGTATGCACTTTTTTGATAGCTTTCCATTATAACTAATGCATAGAGTATGTAGTAGAACTTAGGCAATTTTTTTCAAAATTAAATTTATCTATTTTATGGTACAGTTTATCATAAGAACGTTAGCTTTTTCATTTTTAATTCAAATTAACTTTTAAAACCACATATTTCATTAGAACATAATGAGGTTGTTGAGTGAATGGAGTTCTAATGTGGTTTCTATTCAAAATGTATAAAACAATAGGAAGAATAGTCTGGTAAATACATTTAAGCTATATTTTTACATGATATTCAGAAAGTTACTTAAGTTCATCATCTACCATTCAAAGAGCAATGCCAACATCTCTATCATATTCAGTCTATCAATCACCTATCATATTGATTTATCTAGGTAAAATTAAAATAAAAATGCATAAACATTTTACTATGGACTTCTTTTAACGTGCATAACAATTTTTAGCCTATCACAAGAAAAATAAATATATGACCACCTTTTGCTTAATTTTTAGAAAATGTGTACTTTTTAATGTCTTTTTCTTTAAAAACTCCACTCAGTACCTTATCTGTCAAATAAATCGGAATACCCTGCTCTGTGCTGTATTGGAAACAAAGAACAACTAGTAAATCAGGTTTCTGACTTTCAGAAGCTCATAATGTAGTGAAATTAATGTAACTAACAACTAAATTTCTATTAGTCTTCAAAAGGGTTAGGCTCTGATTTATTTTAATTAAGAAGTGTACCAGTCAATGTCTTTTTGATAAAGGGAGGATAGATTTGTGGTTTTTCATTTTAGTCTTCCAAACTGTACTCTTGGTAGTTTGGGAAACTTCAGCTTACAGGTAACATGGATACATTGTGAGAGTCCTTATTTTTCTTTGATCCAAATTTTAAAATGTGGAAACAAAAGAAGGTAATCTGTGATGTTATAAATAACAGAGATCATCACTTAATGCAGGATCTCTTTCCAAGTTAATGGTCTTTATTCCTCCAAACAATGGAATTTCTTCCTCTTGTCATTTTTTTAAAATTTCTAATTACTTAAGTGTTATGAAATAAAATCTGCTTTTATTGATCCATCCATTTTTTTTTAACTTTATCCAGTTCCCTCCCCTCAGCATACAAATGTTTATCTAGCTGTCAGGTCTTATTGTTTTATGCTTCTCTATCTTCTAGGTCATGCAAATGTTGTACTGAACTGAGCACAGAAAGTTAACACCAAGACAAAAGTAGGCCAAATTGCAGGGTCTTTATTGCCTGCGACCACTGAGGACTCATGTCTCTCCAACCCGTGGCCCCGGAGGGAAGGTGTCGATACCTTTTTATACCTTCCTCCCGGGTAAGGGTATGTGGCGGGGGTGAGGGTGAAGGGATTCAGACATTTAGGGGATTCCATAAATCATCTCCCGGGCAGAGAGGAGGGTGCGGGTCTCTGGACATTCCAAGGGCTAGAGGACACAGTGTGGATATATTGTCACTTCAATTGTTACCTAAGTGGTTTACAGAAGTCAAGATAAGCCTTAGTTTGCACATCATCTGGGTTGTAGTGGAAATAACAGATCTTAGTTATTTATTACAGGGCGCAGGGGCCATGATGAAATTAGTTTGGGCTGTTTATTCTAGTCACTACCGGTAAGCAAAGGCTAGCAATTTTGTCAGTTACTGATAAGGAAGGTATGCAGCTTTACCTAGTCTGCAGAGCAAGGCTGGCAGTTTTATTTACAGAAGCCAAGGCCAGCAGTTATTGTGTGGAGAATGGGGAAGCCGTTACAACTTATTTTAAAACACAACTTTGTCTTTTGTAAAATAGTGTTGTTCAGGCTCTAACTTTAGGCCAGCTATGGCACACAAATTTATGTGATGCTAATTATAATGATGTAACAAAAACAGCTACTCCTACCATTCATTGAGTACCTACTGTGTGTGAGGTACTGAATTAGGCATTATCCTTCTATTATCTTTAATCTCAATGACAATTCAACCAAGTATTATGGTCTCTGAATCACAGAAAAGAAAATATACGTAAGGAAGATGAGAGACATTAGCTTTCCCAAGTTCACATAAAATGTCATAGAGACTTTGAACCAAGTTACGTCTGTCTCTAGAGACATTATTTTCATTAAGTAGCAAGCACCTTTTGTCAGGTTCTGCCTTTGTTTCTATGTAGCTCATCTTCCATCACCACTATGGTGTTATCATTGCTCATCTCAGCCCACATTCTGCCCTACCTGCTTGGACTCCAGTAGCAGCCTTGGGATTAGTATCTTATCCAGCAAAAGATGTGGCCCAGATGGGATACCAACCTGTCCTAGAATCAACAACTATGGCCTCTATTTTGGATTCATTTCATCTAGTTTTTGAACTGGAAAGCTACCATCTGTCATTACGCTGTGTCCACTTTGGATTCATTGTCTTCCCTTGCAGTGGCTTCCGGATTTCTTTGAATTTCTGAGAATTCCTGTCTCTGCTGTGCCATTTGTCTAATTCTAGTGCTTTAAATATGATCGTCCTGTGATCTCCTTAATACCTGGATGAAAGCAAATTGCTGTGTCAGTAATAGTTTTGATATTGCAGTTAGAGAACCTAAATTTGAATTTTATCTCTGCAACATGTTAGTTGGGAATCAGTTATTTCACTTTATTCTGAAGAGGCTTTGTGTTCCTATGTTAATCAAAATCCTGCAGTGCTTCAGTGGGCCAGGTCAGATTGTTTTATTAATAACATTGTTAACATATTAACTTTTGAGAATTTGCCCTTTGTTCATAGGTCAGCTTTTAAGTTACAGAAACTTTCTGCTTTATAGCATCTTACTTTATTTTATATTGATTTACTTTATAATTTCCTGTTCTGATTTGTTGCTAAACAATTGTAGCAACATGGTTAACAGTAATAGTAACCCTGGAGGCTATATGTGTGCTTTTGGCTACTGCGCTAACATGAAAGTATGAGCTGCTGATGTTGACTGTTTGCAAATGCCTATGGATTAGCTGTGGTGAGAATAGTTTTATGGATTGCTCTGACTCTAATTTGCCCCTCTAAAACAGTAGAAAAATAGCAGCAAGTGTTCAAACATGCTTTTACCAGCTCCCTTGAGATGCTGTAGCTGATTCAAACATTGTCATAGTGAGTTACATTTGCTAACATTTTTCCTTTCTCTTTTTTGCTCAGATGATCATTAATCATTTATTTCTAGAAGGGAGAGAAACATACAGTCTTTGCAATACTGAATCTGAGAGAGAAGTGGGATCTATTTTCATTTTCTCTGGCCTTGAATGTCTTGCTTCAAGTAATGTGAACTGAAAGGGTACTTTTAAAATGTAAAGTTATCCATCAGATCCTAGGCAGAAGGTTAAGAATCTAACCAGGAGTGTGGCCCTCTGAGCATTTTAGGATTCCCTTTAGCCATCGTATTGAGAGCTTGAGAAAAAAGCACCTTAAATCAAACTCAGCAGAAGGCAAAGTGATGTGCATAGATGCTTGCATTACTTATGTGTACAGATGACTCTTCCAGTCTGCTACGATGTGCATTTTGAGTTTTATTTCCAAAGTAAGTAATGAGGGTACACTTATTCATTTTCAGAAATGCACAGGATCCTGGTGATGCCCAATAGTTTACTTATTCAGATTGGCTGAGCCTGGGGTCCATAGTCAAGAATTTAAGAAAAGCAACCAGATTTAGTGAAAAGTCAGAACCCCAATTTTGGATTCCTGGCCATTGTGTTTTTCTCCCTTGAACTAAATTCTCGCGTTTAGATAGATATCATTTTGGAGTAAAATGGCTTGATTTCAAGGATCAAATGGACATGAATGCACCTTTTGAGTTAAAATTATAAAATGTTATGTTGTTAATAAAACAGGAGAATAAATACATCAATTATACTAACCTTGTGATTATCTAGATTGTAGAAACAAATTCTAAATATCACATAATTTTAAAGATTTAATAGATTTAATCCATTTGACCATGGATGATTATCTCATATTTTAGTTAAATAATTGGGTAGAAAAATGTTAAATGTTATCAAAACTAACAAAGGTAGTGATTAAATTTATTTCTTTGAATTCCTAACCTAATTTATTCTTCAAAGTATTTATTCTTTATAGATATTTATAAATTTTGATTCTGGATTACTGATGTGGTACAAATATAGTGACACAGATAACATTCACACTTTAAAAACTGCAATTTTGAATAAGATGACATTACTTTTTATATTAATATGTTTACAATTTCTTTAATGATTAAAATAGTTTTAATATTTTCTTTTGTTACATAAAAGTGATGTCAGGTTTTCAGAAGTGGTGGAATGTATTTGTCCTCCTCATTTCTGTTTTTTTTTTTTAATTTTCACTTTCTTTCCCTGAAAATTGGCACAAAATCGATGATATATTTATTTTAGATTTGGAAAGTGTATTAATTATTACCTGACTATATCTGATAGGTACAACATAAAATATTTTGTGGTTAAGAGGATTAAAAAATAACAAATGCCAAAATTGCGTAGAGAGCTTTGCATCTCACAGACCACTTTTTTTTGCTTCTTAACGTTTGATTCTCCTAAAACCATGTGAGGTATGTTATCCCTCATTTTATCAATTAAAAATTTTTGAGACGGGGTCTTGCTCTGTTGCCTAGGCTGGAGTGCAATGGCATAATCATGGTTCACTGCAGCCTCAACCTCCTGGGCTCAAGTGATTGTTCAGCCTCAGCCTCCTGAGCAGCTGGGACTATAGGAGTGGACCATCATGCCTGGCTAATTTTTAAATTTTTTTGTAGAGATGAGGTCTCACTATGTTGCCTGGATTGGTCTCACACTCATGAGTTCAAGCAGTCCCCCTCTTCAGCCTTCCAAAGTGTTGGGATTATAGGGAGGATCTGTTGTTACCATCAATTAGAAATTCGAGATTTTAGAATTTTAGCATACATTTCACTACCAGTAAGTGGCAGTGACTTGTAACCACATCTTCTTCTGCAGCCTGAGTACTTTCCAGAGTTACATGATGTTGCTTTCTCAGCAACTGAGTAAGCTGTCGTTTCCTTCCTCTACTTGTACGCTTGTTTGTGTAATTTAGATTTAGGACCTTAAGATTGGAGGGAGATTTTTTTTAAAGTGCAGTGAACTAGTTTATATTGAGATTAAATGAACTCATTGTCAACCCTTCATCTCCATTACCTCCACTAAGAGGTACAATCTCTCCATATGCCATGCATATGCCAGCATGACCCCAGTAGCTGCAAAGAGCACTTGAATGCAGTGACTGTGGCTTTGTTCTCATTATCTGTGAGTAGTTAATGATCCGAGATGCATTTTCTGCTGACTTTGAGGTACTCAGGAGATTCATTTTTGTTCCTAACCTCCTTTCCCTTAGACATTATTTGGAATTTTCTAAAATATTTGGCATTTTCTCAAAGATAGCACAATTTTACATTTAAAATACAAATTTCATTTTGGAAACAATCACGGTTCATTTCACGTTGAGTCTGGTGAATAAAATTGATGACTAAGTAGAGTCACATTTCTTAGGTGTGAAAGAGTTTCGATTGTAAGCAAATGCTTTCTTCCAGAGCCACCTTGTTTTGTGTTTTTGAGTAGCCTAATTAAAATATTCTCCTTTTGTCACATTTTCTCAAGTTTAAACTTATTTTGGTGGAGGCTGTCATTGAGTATCATATTATTATGCTGTTATTGACCAATGCTTTGACAAGATTCTGACACTGAGTGTCCTGTTATTTAATTCAATTCTGACACTAACAACCCAGAGTTAGCATCACGCTCCACAGGTTTAAGAGCTCAGTCCTCTGCAAGACTACCCTCACTTCAGGGACCAGTTGCAAGTCTTAGGGGCACCCACATTCATGACAAACCAGCTATAAATTCAGAAGGTCTCATGATACCATCATTATCAATAATATGCTAGAATGACTCACAGAACTCAGGAAAGCTCTATGCTGACAATTCCAGTTTAATTCTAAAGGATAAAACTAAGAAATAGCCAAATTAAAGACACACATAGGCTAAGGTCTGGGAGGATTCCAGATGAGCTTCTGTGCCTTCTCTCCATGGAATCAGAGTATATCACCCTCTCTGCACATTGATGTGTTCACCAAAAGGAAAGCTCTTTGAGCTTCGGATGGCCAGAGTTTCATTGAGTTCTTACTATGTGATTTGTCAAGTTATTGAGCTCAGTTTTCATTCCTCTCCCTTCTCAGAGGTGAGAATGGAAGTGAGATGAGGCCGAAAGTTTCAGCCTTTTAGTCATGTGCTTGTCCTTTCTGGTGTGGCCAGCCCATCCCTTAAACTGATCTAAAGGCCGCTCTTGAGTCACCTAATTAGTATAAATTCATTTGTGGTCAAAAGGGGCTTCTTAGACAAACGACCCTTATCATTCAGAAAAAAATAAGAAATTTCCAAAGGTTTTGGAAGCCAGGAACCTAGACCAAAATAAGATACATTTTTTTTTATTTTAACATAACCATGGACCATTAATTTACTTCTAAAAATGATTTTAAATATCAATTATTTATAAAATTGTTTATAAAAGCTAACATAAACTATAATAATTTTGGAATAACAAGCATTATATGTTAATGTATGCATATGCATGTCTGTGTCTTTATGTGCTATGAAGGAGAAAAGGACAGAGGAAAATAATGCCAGATCTATTGCAATAGGACAACATCAGTAAGCCCTAACTGGAATATCAGTGACCAGGGCATTGGTTAGATGTGATGGGTTGGATTTGCTCATGTTCCAATTGGCCTAAACTTTAGTCATTGATTAACTGTTGTAGAAGTTCAGATCTCTTCTAATAGAAGAACAGCCCTTGCAAAGAAACATTGTTCCTTATATGCCATATTTTGGATGGGAAATTTTTGTTTGTCCTAACTATCTAGGAAAGCTCAAATTAATAAATTGTGCAGATGTATAAAGTACCACTCACTAAACAGCTGAAACTATCAATATTTTCATGTGTCTTCCCCTAAGGCAAGCTGTTGTTCTGTGCAGCAGGGAGATGTTTGGAGGTAACACTGCATGGTAGATAAGGTTTCAGGATGAATTCAATCATCTGTTTTCAAATCAAGCTTCATCTCTCACTAGCTGTGTTCTCTTGGGCAAGTTTCTTTCTCTGCTTCACTTTACTCATGAATTAAGTGGGAGATGACAATATTCACGGGATGTTTGTGAAAAGTAAGTTAATTAATATATTTGAAACACTTAGCAATCCCCAGCACATGCCAATAATTGAATACATGTTAACGAAGGATCCTGAGTTTTCATATTAGCTCTAAAAAACTTTCATTGTAGCCTATGATCTAAAATTCATTGTTATTTAGACTTTTTGATGGCCTCACTGAAAATCTAATATTCTGCTTTAATTGTGGCATGCACATAGCTCTACAACTAAAACACAATTTTTGCTTATTGTCTTTGTCCCTCTTCTTCCACTATAACAGAATACCACAGACTAGGTAACGTATAAATGATAGTTCATTTGGTTTACAATTCTGGAAGATGAGAAGTCTAACAGCAAGATACTGGCATCTGACAAGGGTCATCACGTGGCTGAGGGGTGAAAGGTGAAAGCAAGAGCAGGAGATAGAGAGGAAAAAGGAGCCAAACTCCCAAGATAACTAACTCACAGCTAAATAATTTATTCATGAAGGTAGAGATTTCATGAGTCTGTTACCCGCTAGTGACCCCATGTCTTAACATTGCTGGAAGACCAAACAAATTTCTAATACAAAAACTTTTGGGGAACACATTCTAACCATGGCACTTACCTTGATTGGTTTAATCAGTTGTCATTATCTATCCCCTGATAGCTTGATAGCTCTTGGAAAGCTATTTATTAACTTTGAATGTAATTTTCTCTTCTATAGAGTATTATCTACTTATGGAAGTGTTGTGAGGATCAAATTAAATAATGTGAACGGATATCTAGTGCCTGGCACAATGGACTCTTAAGTTTCTGAATGTGTGAGATGTGTCAAAATCAATCTGATTGGAAGATGGACTGTGCATTTTTTTTCTTAGAATTGCTGTTATACCCTTGTTAAAGCAAAGTAAATATGGCCTGAGAAGGACTCCATATTTCTATATTTGAGTCCATGTGGATGAACTGTAACTTAGCTTAATAGACAGGATTGTAAACCTAACTTAGGAGTATGTGCCTGTAACAATAACTGAGTCTTGGCCACTCCCAGTGGCCATACTTCAACCACACACAGACTGCTAAGTGTTCCAGCTGTGTTCAAATAAGGCAAATGCCAACCTCTAACCAATCCAGCTGTTTCTGTACCTCACTGCCCATTTCTGTACATCATTTCTTTTTTTTTTGTTTATAAATCTTCCTGCACCACATGGATGCACTGGAGTCTCTGTGAATCTGCTATGATTCTGGGGGCTGCCTGATATGCAAATCGTTCATTGCTCAATGAAACTTCTTTAAATTTAATTTGGCTGAAGTTTTTCTTTTATCGCCCTTGATTGTATATTTACTTTGGGAGTTGACAGACATTAAGCTATCGGGAGAGCTAAAGTCTCCCAAAGTACATTATGACACCTCCTCATGTCACTTCCTGACAAAGAAGCCTTGATAAATGTTAAGTCCTTTTCTCTGAGTAGATTTCTGTAATGCAAATTACAAAAGTATACTTCCTTCAGAGATTTTTAATTCTCCAGTCTAGGATAAACCAAAAGGAATGTCTGAGACAGGTCTCAATCAATTTAGAGGTTTATTTTGCCAAGGTTGAGGTTGCAAAAAGTCCAGTAAAAAAAGAAGATGCAGCCCATATAGAATGCATAGCACACCCTTTTTCAAAAAGGATTTTGAAGACTTTTATAAATAAAGAGGAAAATGCATGTGGGAAGGAGGGGAAGTAGGGGGAAGAAAAAGGCAGGGAGGGGTAGACAAATGAAGCTAGTGATTACATTCTTTTGAGGCTTTGATTAGCATTCACTGAATCCACATGTTGTGTGTGGAAAGGAGGGGTAGAGGAACAGTCAATTATTTGTTCATCTTGTGCTCAGTAAATCTGCACTTCACCTAAGATAATGTAAACAGAGTAGAGGAAGAAGGCAAATATGTATTCATCTTGGAGTGGGCAGTGGGATGATTTCTAGTCTATTGTCCCATATACATGAAGTCAAACTGTTAATTTACATTGTCAGGGTGAGGGAGTTCACCTGGGGAGATATCTGTTTGAGAACAAAAAGAAAGACGAGTTTGTGTGTGTGTGTGTGTGTGTGTGTGTGTGTGTGCGCGTGTGTGTGTGCGTGTGTGTGTGTGACTCAGTTTCCGGGCTCAACTTTTCCTTTGCGCATAGTGAGTTTGGGATCTCAAGACTTTATTTTCGTTTCACACTAGAATCAGATGTGTCTTAGTAGTTAGAGTTGTCAACCCAACTCTGGACATTCTGAGAATCAAAGTTGATAATGAAGATGATGATAAATATGAGAATGGCCATAAGATGACATGTTCGACATATGAGCATAATGTGTTCTTTATATCCTATAATTATAAAAACTATTTCAAGTTAATTATTACTTTTCCTCATTTAAAATGGAGAAGTTTAAATATTTCCTTTAAAGTCACAAAGCAAGCAAGCAGCATTATCAAAATTTAATTCTCCAATTCCTTCCCTTTTCTAGTAAGCCTATGTATACAGTGAGGAGGCTTCCTGTCTACTCACAGTTTACTTCAATTTTGATCACTTGAGATAAAACTAATTGCTCACTACTGTTCTAATTTTCAGTTGCCAAGGTAACAACTCTTGTCAGAACTTTTCACAGAAAAACTATTAAATATCTGATATTACTCATGAGCAAATTTATTGACTATGCCCTCTTAAAACATCTGCTGGCAAGACACTAAGGAGGGTTTTGGATTAATATTTAAAACATGCTTCTGAATTATACATTTTTCATTTGTTTCTTTAAAGACATTTTAAAGCTTTCATTACTTGTGAAGGGAAATCTCTGAGGTTCATCTGATATGATATTAAAACAGAAACAAAGAAAGATAAAAGAGCAAATTTCCCAAATATGACAAGAAATAACAACATAAAGAATATTTTTGTTATTGTTTCTTCACACTGATACTCTTGAAACACAGAAGGGTTTTGAAATAAAACCCATTTTGAAAAATCAAAGTATTTTCTCTGATTATTTATTTGAAGCTCAAATATTCTTACTCTAAATTGAGAGACAGAAATTAATTTGTGCAGAATCTGAACCACAACAATGTGTTAAAGCAGATGCCTCTAAATGTTCACCTAGCTGGTATGCAATGTAGCAGAATACACGTGGGGGAATCGATTTGGAAAACTAGGATAAAAAGCACAGCATTTCTTCTACCCTTTTAACAAACTGTTTAAGAATACAAAGAACTATTGTACCTGTGCTAGGTAGTGTCCCAAATCCCGTCAGCATTCCCCTAGGAAAAACTGAAGAAATTCCCTAGATCTGGAAGAGAGTTGAAGAAGATGCATCTTCAGTTTTTGTAATAGACTTCACAACAGTTGTTCCACACAAACAACACTGAAGACAGTAATCAAGGATAGTGGAAGCACTAGGACCAGTGCATGAAACACAAATCAACAGTAAGCCTTATTAAGAATAATTCTAGCTTTCCCACTATGAGTATAACCTTGTTTCTAAGATGTTTCAAAAATGCTATTCTTTTTTTTGTACTGGAGATACAACTAGTACCAAGAAGTAAAAACTTAACCCATGAGAAGACAATAAAAGTAGAATATTATTTCCTTTTGCACTACTCACTCTCCTCTGCAGATTTCTCCTCCCTCTTCTTCACAATTGCCAATACTGAGTAGTTTCTACGTTCTCACACTATTCTAAGTGCTTTATATATGATAAGTTAATTAGTACAACCTTCCCATATGGAAGAAATTATTTTATTCCCACTTTACAGATAAGAAAAATGAGGTGAAAAGAGGGAGATCGACTTGTGCAAGTATCTACAGCTAGGAAACTCAACAGAGGCCTATAGAATTGATCTAATCACTGTGCTATATTGGCTTCTTAAGTAATTTAACCCTGGGCTCTAGAGTCAGTTTGAAGTGAGTTCAAATATTAGCTCTGCCAAATACCAACTTTTTTAAACATACAAAGCCAATCACAGTAAAGTTACTTAGGATTCCTCAGTTCCACAAAACGGAGTAAGTAATATCTACTAGACAGGTCTTGAGTATTAAAGAATTATCATAGTAACTGGCAGTAGGACATAAAATCCCAAAGTAAAACTTTGTAAAACTTTTTATTTGTTTCCAAATGAATTAATGAAATTTCATTTTATTTTACAGTGAAGTTTAGTCCCTGGTAAAATTGTATTGATAGCTGCAATCAAGGATACCTTTCAAAGTACTATAAAAATGAATATCACCCAAATGAAAGTTGCAGAAATAATTAAATACTCCTTACAATACTCTTACAAATGTAGGAGTAAATGGAAGCAAAGGATATTTATTCAGAGTTTGATTAGCAATGGTGTCAGCCACCATCACTCAGCAGGAACTCAAAGGCAGGCAGGGGAATTGCAAAAGTTCATAGTGGAAAAAAAAAGAAAGGCTTCATGGATACACTCAGGATTTTGCATGGTGAAGTTGGGAGCCTGGCTAACTGGATGCAGCAATGATATATAATTGTTGAGGGGAACATATTTGCCTAGTTCTAAGTTAGAAGTAGGGGAACAAATTTAGGGAAGTTGACAGTTACTAAGTTATGTTCATTTGGCGTGGATTTCTTCAAAGGCTGTGGTTTGGTTTTTGGGTTGGTTGCTGCTGCAGGTTATAGGTCCAAGTTCTATATTTCTATATGGTCTGGTCATTGCTGGTCATTGTTTGATAGTCTTTTAGTGTCTAATTAATTTAGCTAATATACAACAATGCTAGAAATCATGGAATTGAGGAGGGGATTTATGCAGGTTTGAGATGCCTTGATTCAACCTCAGAGTACCCTATCTCTTCCTTTTTGTTTTACTTCTCCATACCTTATTCTTATCCTATCCCACCCCCTCCTTTTTTCTAGCAGAAAGAATAAAATTATTTACTTATTGTGGTCATCTAAGAATGAGAGAATAACTCTTAACTCTATTCATCCATCCTTCTCCACTTACACACTTAAAGCCCTGAGAGTAATGAGACTGAAACTTTCTCCCTGTTGCAGACTTCCCAGCAAGTATTTCTTAGGGAATCTTTGTGTAGGAGTTTGGAAGCACCCTCCTCTCTTATGCAATAAATAGAGCTGGTATTCTCGACCTGATGTTACATTGTGCCGCACTGTGATATTTGCCACACACTAACTTAGTTGAGTTACACAACAAAACCAAACATCGATGACCTTATTTTACCATCAAAATCTGCTGAACGGATGAGATGCAAGACAGCAATTCAATCAGGGTACTGAATATTCGGAGATGAAATGCTTGCCGGTTCAACCTACCCATGTTACATTCACCTTCAATCTAGCAGTGACTCTGGGAAAACTCATATGTCATTTGCTTTCCAGATGATAGTTATCACCAATTCAGTGTTCATGTTGGGAGAATGAATGGAATCTGACAGGACAGTTCTCTGAAAATTTAGACAGATGTAAAATGTAAGTAAATTTATGCACAGTTGTAATGTTTCCAAAGCAAAAGATAAAAAATACAATGCGTTCTCTAAACCATTTTCTATTTGAGGTCAAGTTTGATTTTCTAAAAATACTTCCTCAAATTCTACCCTGGAAGAACAAGTTTGTAAGTGGATGGTTTTACTTTATTTAAGTTTATTCTGTGGTTATAGTTTCACTATCAGTGCATCACCAAAAAGCTGTTATTAATTCTTTCTGTATTTGCCAACAGTACCAAAATGATTTTTAGCAAAAGTGCAGAGTAGATCTAGCCTTAAAAACACTTCCTTTCATGCAACATCATGAATACTATTTTATTTTTAATTGGTTCAAACATTTCAATTTATTTATAATACACTGTGCTCTGAGGGTTTGTGTAACCCAAGGGGTATCCCAAGGGAATGTTGTTCCCACAGAATCAGCCTATGACCTATCACATCAAAGACATTAATGAAAGAATTTGTGAAATATTGCCAAGAAAGTTTAAATTTTCTTAAGCAAGGGTAATAGGAGATTATTATTCCATATTCTAGAAATAGAGCTACTTAGTTTTATAGCACATGCTCCCTGTCTTTTTAAAGCTGCTGTGATTTACCATTAAAGAATATTTTATTCACATTATAAACTTTCCTAGTTTAGGTGATATATTGTGCTTTAGTAATCATGTTAAGTCCTTTAGGTTTACTATTTCATTGGATCTTTAGAACAATAGCATTGATTGGGTATTATTTTACCCTCTATTTTGTTTTATTTTTTGAGATCTACAGAAGTTAAATAAGTGGCCCAATTAAACATAATTCATAAAAAAAGAATGTTGACAGAGAAAACTGAGAGATCCCTTCAGTGGAGTGAACTCATAAAAACTTTGAAAGATACAAGTACCTACAATAAAATGTTACATGTTATTATTGACTTTGTTTATATGTGCATGAGTATATTCACTTTTAGGGAGAAGAGGTATAATACAATAAAAAATACTCAATGCTTTGGAATTATATAAGTTTCAGTTTGAAACGTGACTCTATCACTTAATAGCCAGGTGATTTGAGGAAATACTACTTAATTTATTTGAGCCTCATACCTAATATGCAAAATGAAATACTATTAAAACCTTTTAAAAATAAATATGAAATGAAAAAATATATGCCTATCACAGTATTAAGCAAAATCTTAAAATTGACAGTATTCTTAAATGTGGAGAGCTTTTAATTATCAGCATTGCAGGTGAAGTTTAAGAATTTAAGGAATTAATATTTTATAAGTATTATTCCAACTAAAAGAAGTAGGACAGAGAACAATATTAAGAGGTTAAGTTACTGAAGGCAAGTGCAATGGAGGAGACAAATAGCAGCAATTGGCCAATCAAGAAGGCAGCGGACACACAACTAGGATGCTTGGTTAAAGTCTAAATTTCCATTGTCTTTTCCAAATATGAAGATTACAGGCTTTATTACTTTTTGTTTTCAAACATATATTGGTTCTCTAGGAAAATTAATACAAAAACCATTTGTAGATGATTATTTAAGTCAAGCAAACTGATAAAAGTTTATGGACTTTGATTATTGGACATATTATCTTGAGATATTTAGGCCATTCACAAAGAGTTTTGGATATGGCCATTGAGATCACCTAGCCAAATAGGTATCCTATTTAGGGTTCTCCCAGAAACAGACACTAAGAAAGATTTGTGTGCAAGTAGTATATATGGGAGATGGAGAAAATTTCAACAAATAAAGAAATGAGATAAGGAAAGAATAATAACCAATAAATGACATGTTTTTATGCAAGCAATGAAAGCAAATGAAGCTTAATTCTACAAGGGAAAAAAAATGGAAACCACTAAGGTATAAGTGACCTCGAATACTTTAGTGTAGATAATGGTTTAAGGCTGCTTCTCCTAGGGACATAACATCCTGGCTCATTGTAGTTATGGTTCCTTTCACAGTTGACGCTTGCCATGGACTATAAAACCAAGTGGGCACAGTGCTGGCCCCACAAGATTTAGCTGAGGCCAGAATAGAAATAAAAGCACGTAAAACACGTGAAACTTAAGTCACATCAGAAATACTTTGGTGTAAGATTTTCCCAAAAGCTGGAATGCTGGATTATTAAATTGCTGAAATAACTCTACAATGTTTTATTTAAGCCATATGGTAACCACAAGGCAAGAACATATAGTAGACACATAAAAGATTAAAAGTAAGGAATCAAAGCATGCTACTGGAGGAAATTACTTACACAGGAAGAAAGCAAGAGAGGAAGGAACAAACAATCTATAAAACAACCAAACAGTAATTAAAATGGCAAAGGTAAGTTCTTACCTAGCAAAAATTACCTTAAATATAGATAGATTTAATTGCTCAATCAAAAGACATAGAGTGAATGAATGCATTAGAAGCAGTATCTAACTAGACATAAGAGGGTCACATCTTTAAAAACACACTTAGACTGAAAGGTAAGGGATGGGAAAATATATTCCATACAATTAGAAACCAAAGGAGAACAGAGATAGCTATCTTTATATCAGAAAAATTATACTATAAGTAAAAAATTATAAAGAGACAAAGAAAGTCATCATGTAATGACAGAGGTCAGTTTGTCAAAAGGATATAATAATTGAAAATATGCATCCAACATTGAAGCACTTAAATATATAAAGCAAATATTAATAAATCTGAATAGAGAGAGAGACTTTTGAAACAATAGTTAATACAATAATAGTAGGGAACACGACAACCTACTTTGAGCAATAGAAAGATTATCCAGACAGAAAATAAATAAGGAAATACTTAAACTACACTTTAGATCAAAGGGACCTAAGAGACATACAGTACATTTTATTCAACAGAAGCAAAATCCATGTTTTTCTCAAGCACAAATAGGATTTTTTTTCAGGATAGAGCATATGATAGGCTACAAAAATGGTTTTAACAAATTTAAGGAAATTGAAATCATATAAAGTATCTTTTCTGACCGCGATGATATGAAAGTAGAAATCTATATAGGAGGATTTCAGAAAATGTACAAAACATAGAAATTAAACATACTCCTGAAAAATGAATGGGTCAAAAAAGAAATCAAGATAAAATTTTAAAGAAATCTTGAGAAAAATAAAATGAACACAAAACATACCAATTTATTATAGCAAGCAACAAAAGTAGTTATAAAAGTGAATTTTATAGCAATAAATGACTATATCAAAAATGAAAGAAAATGCCACAAATAACCTAATTTTATACCTCAAGGACCTGAAAAAGGAAGAATATACTAGAAAAACACTAAAAAAGGGCAACAAAGCTGAGTTTGTTTTTTGAAAAGGTAAACAAAATTAACAGATCTCCAGTTGGCTAATAAAAGAAGAGAGAATACTCAAATAAAATCAGAACTGAAACAGGAGATATTACAACTGATACAAAAGAAATGCAAATGGTTATAAGAAACTCCTATGGACAATTGCATGCCAACAAATTGGAAAACCTAGAAGAACAAATGGATACATTCCTTGACACATAAAACCTATAAAGAATAAATCATGAAGGAATAGGAAATATAAACAGACTAACAATGGTTAAGGTGATTGAATCAGTAATAAAAGGTCTCCCATCAAAGACAAGCCCAGGACCTCATAGCTTCACTGCTGAATTCTATTGAACATTTAAATAATTAAACCAACACATATCCTTCTCAAACTCTTCCAAAAATTGGCAAAGAATAAGCATTTTGAAGCTTATTATATAGGGCCAGTATTATCCTGATATCAAAAGCCAGACAAGAACACTACAAGAAAAGAAAATTATAGGCCAATATCCTTCATGCACATAGGTGCAAAAAATTCTCAACAAAATTCTAGCAAATTGAATTCAAGAGCACATTAAATGGATCACTCACCAGGATCAAGTGGAAGTTATTCCAGAAGGGCAAAGGTGATTCATATGGTCTATCACATTTACTGATTTTTAATTGATTCAAGATTTACAAATCAATAAATGTGATAAATCATATTAACAAAACTAACTAAAATTTTGTTAAATGTTTTTTCTGCATCTGTTAATAAACATCAACATTCTGTCATGATTAAAAACTCTCAACAAATAATGTGTAGAAGAAATTTACCTCAACACAATTAAAGGGCATATGACAAACCCACAGTTAAGATATTCAATGATAAAAATTTGAAAGTTTTTCCTTGAAGATCAGGGAAAAAATGAGGATTCCCTTTTGCCTCTTCTAGTCAACAAAGTACTATATGAAGTCCTAGCCAGAGCAATTAGGCAAGAGAAATAAAGATATCCAAATTGTATTGGAAGAAGTTAAATTGTCTCAATTTGCAGATGACATAATCACACACACACACACACACACACACACACACACACACAGACTCCACCAAAAAAATTATTAGACCTAAAAGAACTTAAGTAAAGTTGAAGGATACAAAATCAACATTTAAATATTATTAACATTTCTATATACTAACAGTTAACTATCCAAAACAATCACATTTACATTAGTTACAGAAAAAAAAAAAAAGAAAAAACTTAGAATACATTTAACCAAGGAGGTAAAAGACCTGTACATATAAAACTATGAAACATTGATGAAACAAATTGAAGAAGGCAGAAATAAATGGAAAGATATCCTATCCTTGTAGATTGGAAGAATTAATGTTGTTAAGATGTCCATACTATCTAAAATGATATTCAACTGCAATGCGATTCTTTTCAAAATTCCAATGACTTTTTTTCATACAAATTTTAAAAATCAAAAAATTATTAGGGGGATTGCCAAAGAACCTAAATAGCCAAAGCAATCTTGAGCAAAAAGAACAAACTAAAGCTATCACACAACCTGACTTCATAATATATTTAAAAAATATAATAATCAAAACAGCATAGTACCAACATAAAAACAAACACATAAACCAGTGGAACAGAATAGAGGCTCAGGAATAAATCAGTGCATTTATGGTTGATTGATTTTCACCAAAGGTGTCAAGAATACACAATAGGAAAAGACAGTCTCTTCAATAAATGCTGTTGGGACAAAAAAGCAAAAACGGACAAATGGGATTATATCAAACTAAAAATCTGCACAGCAAAATGAACAGAGTGAATAGAGACAACCTGTGAAATAGGAGATAATATTTGTAAAATATACATCAGAAAAGAGTTTAACATAAAAAATACACAATAAAAATAGCAAGAAAACAAATAATCTGATTTAAAAAATGGACAAAAGATCCAGATAGACATTTCTCAAAAAAAGGCATACAAATGGCTAATAGGTACATTAAAAAATGCTCACCATCAGTAATCATCTGGGAAATGCAAATGAAAGCCACAATAAGATATCATCTCATGCAGTTGAAATAGCTACTATCAAAAAGACAGAAAATAACATGTTGGCAAAAGTGGTCCATGCAGTAGCTTGAAATTTTACCATGCTGGTCTGTTTTTATTACCCTACAACAAGAATTTGAAAGCCTGTATTCTTAAACCACTATTTTGCCAAATATTCACAGCTATGACACTAATCAGCTGTCAATGCTAAACTTGAGAATAATATTTTATGAGATAGGCACATGTGTTAGAGTAGTACCTTTTATTTTTACAGTTATATAACCAATGCAGTAGATCATTTTAACATATGAAAGCATGTTTGATGTGTTGATGGTCAAAGTCACATTTAACGTGTTTAAGTTGCTATAATTGTACAGATAATTTTTCATATAATATTCTCATATTTAGAAGATTCCAATTGACAGGAAGATTCTAAGATGAAACTCTGTTTTAAATTTAAAGAAGGAGTATAAAGCTTTGGTTTATTTTTGAAACATATATACAATGCAAGTGTATGAATTCAGAAGTGTAAAGAAAGACATTTAATTTTTTTGAAATACCTGACTACGTTGGAACATGGTAGCTAAAACTTGAGAGAAGATTACTTTCTTTCAGATTTGACTTTGCAGTGCCTTTTTGTAAACATCTAATAAGTTCACCTTTCCTATTGCCTAGAAAAAGCTGATTTATCTGGATAGGAGAATTGCAATAGAAAAAGAGTAATTCATGCAAAGCCAGCTGTGCAGGAAACTGGAGTTTTTTTATTACTCAAATCAGTCTTTGAGAATTCAGGGATCAGAGTTTTTAAGGATAATTTGGTGGATGGGGGCTGGTGAGTCAGTAGTTCTCATTGGTTGGGTCAAAGATGTAATCATAAGGAGTCAAAGCTGTCCTTTTGTGCTGAGTCGCTTTTTGAATGGGGACTACAAGACCAGATAAGTCAGTTTATCTATCTGGGTGGTGCCAGCTGATTCAGTCAGTCCAGGGTCTGCAAAATATCTCAAGCACTGATCTTAGATTTTACAATAGTGATGTTATCTCAGGAGCAATTTGGGGAGGTTTAGAATCTTGCAACTTCCAGCTACATGACTCCTAAAACCCTACATTCTAATCTTGTGGCTAATTTGTTAGCCCTGCAAAGGCAGTCTAGTCCTCAGACACAAAGAGAGTTTGTTTTGGGAAAGGGCTGTTATCATTTTTGTTTAAAAGCTAAACCATTCACTATGTTCCTCCAAAAGTTAGTTCAGCCGAAGCCCAGAAAAGAACAAGGACAACTTGTAGGTTGGAAGCAAGATGGAGTCACTAAGGTCAGGTCTCTTTCACTGTAATAATTGTCTTAGTTATTTTTGCAAAGATGGTTTCACTTGGGGTGGCTAAACCAAATTAGGTCGACATGATTGTATATTTAGAAGACCTCATCATCTCAGCCCAAAATCTCCTTAAACTGATAAGCAACTTCAGCAAAGTCTCAGGATACAAAATCAATGTGCAAAAATCACAAGCATCCCTATACATCAATAAGAGACATAAAAAGAGCCAAATCAAGAACGAACTGCCATTCACAATTGCTACAAAGAGAATAAAATACATAGGAATACAACCCACAAAGGATGTAAAAGACCTCTTCAAGGAGAACTACAAACCACTGCTCAAGGAAGTAAGAGAGGACACAAACAGATGGAAAAACATTCCATGCTCATGGTTAGGAAGAATCAATGTTGCGAAATGGCCATACTGCCCAAAGTAATTTATAGATTCAATGCTATCCCCAACAAGCTATGAATGACCTTCTTCACAGAACTGGAAAAAAACACCTTAAACTTCATATAGAAACAAAAGACAACCTGCATAGCTAAGACAATCCCAAGCAAAAAGAACAAAGCTGGAGGCATCACGCTACCTGACTTCAAACTATACTACAATGCTACAGGAATCAAAACAACATGGTACTGGTACCGCAACAGAGATAAAGAGCAACGGAAAAGAACAGAGGCCCTGGAGGCAACACCACACATCTACACCCATCTGATCTTTGACAAACCTGACAAAAACAAGCAACAGGGAAAGGATTCTCTGTTTAATAAATGGTGTTGGGATAACTGGCTAGCCATGTGCAGAAAACAGAAACTGGATCCCTTCCTGAACTTTACACTAAAATTAACTCCAGATGGATTAAAGACTTAAACACATAACATCTAACACCATAAAAACCCTAGAAGAAAACCTAGGCAAAACCATTCAGGACATAGGCATAGGCAAAAACTTCATGACTAAAATACCAAAAGCACTGACAACAAAAGCCAAAATAGACAAATGGGATCTAACTAAACTCCAGAACTTCTGTACAGCAAAAGAAACAATCATTAGAGTGAACCAGCAACCAACAGAATGAGAAAAAACTTTTGTAATCTACTCATCTGACAAAGGGCTAATATCCAGAATCTACAAAGAACTAAAACAGATTTACAAGAAAAAAACAAACCCATTGAAAAGTGGGCAAAGGATACGAACAGACCCTTTTCAAAAGAAGACATTTATGAGGCCAAAAAACATATGAAAAAATGCTCATCATCACTGGTCGTTAGAGAAATGCAAATCAAAACCACATTGAGATACCATCTCATACCAGTTAGAATGGCAATCATTAAAAAATCTGGAAACAGCAGATGCTGGAGAGGATGTGGAGAAATAGGAACACTTTTACACTATTGGTGGGAGTGTAAATTAGTTTAACCATTGTGGAAGACAGTGTGACGATCCCTCAAGGACCTAGAAATAGAAATTCCATTTGACCCAGCAATCCCATTACTGGGTATATATCCAAAGGATTGTAAATCATTCTATTATAAAGACATATGCACATGTATGTTCATTGTGGCACTATTTATAATAGCAAAGACCTGGAACCAACCCAAATGCCCATTGGTGATAGACTGGACAAGGAAAATATGGCACAATACACCATGGAATACTATGCAGCCATAAAAAATGATGAGTTCGTGTCCTTTTTAGGGACATGGATGAATCTGGAAACCATCATTCTCAGCAAACTGACACAAGAACAGAAAATCAAACACTGCATGTTCTCACTCATAGGTGGGTGTTAAACAATGAGAACACATGGACACAGGGAGCGGAGCATCACACACTGGGGTCTATTGAGGGGGAATAGGGGAAGGACAGAGTGGGGTAGGGAGGTTGGGAAGGGGTAACATAGGGAAAAATGCCAGATATAGGTGACAGGGGGATGAAGGCAGCAAACCACATTGCCATGTAGGTACCTATGCAACAATCCTGTATGATCTGCACATGTACACCAGAACCTAAAGTGCAATAAAAAAAAAAAATATATATATATATAAATTTTATAATAAAAGAAAAAAACAGATAACCACCATTTTAAAAAAGAGAGAGAGAATAGAGAGAAAAAATAATTTGGGTTTTTTTCCTTCAGATACCAACACAGACCTTCCCCCCACCTTCTAAGCTTCTGGTCTAGTTGGGAAACAGAAAATTAAACCTCAGTTACAATTGACCATGCCCAGGTCTGAGATTGAGAAGGCAGAGGTAGCCATGGAAACCTATGCCAGTGACCTGGTGAGGGCTGTGAGGGTTTGAAGGCTGCTCCAGGCAGAAAGGATTATGTTTGCCAGGGCAGTGAGGTCACAGAGACTGGCACACCTGAGCAGTAAAAGAAACGTGCTATGGTAGGAAGGGAAGGGCACGGGGCCCCAGAGCCAGGAGCAGGAGGGTGGGCTTTCTGTGAAGGGAAGGCAAGACATGTGGGAAGGGGCACAGAGCCTCCATGCCCTCTCCAGGCATGCTCCCCTCCCATGTGTTCAGCAACCCAGAAGCTCACTGAACCCAGTCCTTTTGGGTTTTTATGAAGGTTTCATTACATAAGCATGATTAATGACATCTTGATGAGCAGCCCCACAGCAGATAAAGCAGGAGAACAGCATCACTGTTTAGGGTAAATAACTCTGCCTATGGAAAGAGGTGAAGCGTAGCAAGGGAGGAGGCCAAGACATCAGTTAAAGAATTACTGGGTGGTTCAGGTGAGATGATGGAACATGGATTTGGATGTAGCAATGGAGATGGAGGGAAGGGCACAGACTCAAGAGACACTTGGGAAGTAGAACAGGCAAGATTCAGATATTAGTTGAAGATGGAGAAATGAGGATGAGGGATTTTGTGGAGGACTTCTTAATAATGTCCTCAAGATATCTGCTCTTAACCCCATTTATGCCTGGTGTTCCACTGCTGCAACACTAAGCCTGTGAGAGGTATGCATATCCTACTGCTCAAGGTCATCACCAAGGTCTGATATTTGTTACGGCATCCACAGGAAACTAATATAAAGCTGAAGAGTAAAATCTAACTGCTAATTTTCTAGTCCAGGCAACTAGGTGGAAGATGGTGCCCTTTATGGAGACCCTGGAGGATCAGGTAAGAAACAATGGGCTCCAGCATGGCCGTGCTGAAGGTGAGGCCTCCGGAAGGTAGATTCCAGCAGGCAGCTGCACGTGCAGGCTTGGAGCTCAGAACCAGTGTCCAGAATAATATCTGAAGTTTTTAAGTCATCAGCATTTAAAGAGTAACTGAAGCCATATTAGCACACTGGGAAAAAAAAGTGTAGAGCAGTGGTTCTCAGCCCTACCAGCGTCTGAGAATCCCTGGGGCAGCTTTTATAAATGCAGTGCCTGAGCCCCATCCCCAGAGAGTTTAATTAACTTGGTCTTTGTGGCACCTAGACCTTCATGTCCTTCTAAAAGCTTGCCAGGTGATATTAAGGTGCAACCAAGGTCACAAACCACTGGTGTAGAGAAGAGGAGGGAGCCTAACACAAACACTTCAGGATACCAGTAGCTACAGCCATGGTTTTCAAAGTGTGGTCCCTGAACCAACACATCAGCACTGCCTGGGAACCAACACATCAGCACCGCCTGGGAACCAACACATCAGCACCGCCTGGGAAGTGGATGGAGCTGTAAACTGGATAGAGATGGAGATCTCATTCCAGACCTACAGAGTCAGAAACTCTGGGGATCTGGGCCCAGGAGTCTCTGGTTAACAAGCCCTCCAGGTGATGTGGATGCATTTGATTGCCAGTAGGTTAAATGATGGATTTCAGGGACAAAGAAGCCATCCCCTGAAAAAGGGATGGAGTAGAAGTAGCCGGCAATGTACATGGAGTATCAAGGGCACCCCAAATGTCAAACCAGATAAGATCTGAAAACACTTATGGTTCTTAGTGACCAGCTGGGAGTCCAAAGGGAACAGAGGGGAGTTGAGTCCAAGGCACTGGAGGTGGCCTGGTCTGTGGTACAGAGGGAAAAGAGAAACAGCTAAGCTCAGGTGCAAGTGCATCTGTAGGTCTGAGGCAGCTGGAGGAAGTCTTGAGGGCATTTGCTCTGGTGGTAGAGAGTCCTATCGCCTGCTGAGATTGGATGGGTGCAGGAGTGATCCGATTAAAGCCAACATGAAGAATGGGACCAAGAGCTAGCTGGTAAAAACAGAAGTGCTCCTGGGCAGTGCCCCAGCTTCATTTAGGGTAGAATATTGGGAATGTGCATTCATCCCAATGTGTGTGGGTGCATGCTTGCTTCTTCCTGTACCACCTACCTGGGAGGGATGGGAGTTGAATGGTACAGAGTTGGAGCTTTGGTAGAAGGGTGAGATGAAGGGGTTGGAGGTAAAAATGCTGGCAAGAGAGGAGCTGAAACTACGGGTAGGTCATAGACTTCAAGCTGTAGTGGCTGTTGGAGCAGGGAAGAATGTAGCTCGGGACCGTATTTGATAAGGTGGGGCTGTGATCAGAGAATGAGATGATTTCATAGGTGAGTTCTAATACACACCAACCAGAGAAGTGCGTGGTCAGGTCCAGGAACAAGAGTGTGAATTCAGGCCATGAATACAAACAGGTCCAGTGGAGGGATAAAGAGAAGAGAAGAAGCTGAAAGACAAGAGGAGCTGGGGCTGTGGCCCCAAGCTTTTGTGTGGGAGCAGCTCCCTGGCCTCCTGGGCTCTCCTTGGAGGGGCATGATGGGCTGCTCTTGGGTGAGAAGTGTCAAGAGGTCCCTGGTTCTGTCCCAATGCTGTGGTATTCTTGCCTCACATGTGACCATTGCCAGGCATGGCATTAGAGCCAATGAAGTCATTTGTTTCATCTCATTGCTACTAATAATAGCTGATGTGACTGATCCAAACACACTTACGATAAAGTCAATGCCTGAAACTGGCTTCATCTGAGCCCCATCCTGGATGACAGTAGAATAGTGCAGAGAAGGAGAAAAACGTATCACTATCTATTGAAGGTAGCACTTTCTCAGTTCTTTCTCGATTCAAATTCCACGCTATCTGGCTCTTTTTTCTCCTTTTAAGAGGTCTCTTCCTTCCTTTCTTCCTCCCAAGCTGGTACTCAAGAGCAGAAAGGAGCAGAACTGCTGGTCTACTCTACTATACTCCTGGGTCCTCAGGCCCCGCTGCTATGCGGGCCCTCTTCTCACCTCATTGCTGGCTTTCCTGGGCTGGTATTCTCTGGGAGTAACTGTTATTATCTGTTTCCTGGGTATTTCACTGAGGTCCAAGGGGAAGTCTGGAGTCCCCACCATGAGCTTCCACTTAGGAGGTCCTCGCTTGCCGGAGCTATTTCCCAACTGCATTCTGGACACCAGAATCTCTCAGTACATTGTGTCCCCCCAACTGGGACATGCAGGAACTTCTGGGGCCCCAGATGCCAGGGGTAGGTATAGGGGAACTGGGCAATATCTCAAGATGAGATATCCTCAGCCCCTGCCTCTGCCTCTTGGCTACACCCTTCTGTCCTGGTGCCAAGCTGAGCTTTGCTGGGCTGTACTTTGAGAAAAAAGGAGCAAGCTGTCTTATCTTGGAATTCACCTGAATTCCTTAGATATTTCTAAAAAATCCTCCTCAGCTTCCCCAAAGAATTGCAGGAATAAAGCAAGAACACTCTGTCTGACTGTCTGCCCTTCTCCCTCTTGGTCTTCCTCATCTTTTCCAAACACCAAAGGATTTTCTACTCCCTCCTACCATCTCATAGGAGCTATGCCTCTTACATATCCTCTTCCTTTCTTGATACATTTGTCCTTTCCTTCCTTCAGCCAATGAAGACAGAAAAATCAAAGGAAAAAAAATAAGATTACTGAAAAGAAAGGAACTAGGAAAGGTGTTTTTTAAATATTATTTCAATTATATGAACAATCAGTAGCAGTGTTAAGTGACTTACATACACTGTTTCATAAAATTGCATTCAAAGCCTGTGAGGTAGTACTGTTGTCACCATTTTAGAAATGGAAATACTTGGAGATTCAACAAGCCTGATAACAAAGGCAGTAAGAGATAGAGAGAGACCATCTGATCCAACATCTGAGCTCTTCACCCCTAGGCTACATGCCCTCAACTAGCCCACCTGCTTCTGCCTGTCTGAAATCCCAGAGGCCACGGATCTAACTTTTCATTCTCTACCTCTGGCAGCCCAAGGGCAACATTGTCTCGAACAGCAACAAACATATGTAAAGAAATATCTCATCATCATTCCAGTGTCTGAACCACTGAGGAAGAGGGTTGATATTAACACAGGTCACCCAGCTCGGCCATATCAATTGTTAAAATATTGAACTATCAAAATATTTACATTCTAGTGGTTAAATAGCTGCTGTCCCCCAAACTCCCAAGTGCCATCCCTCAATGCCTCAACCTGACTGGATGGTATCCAAGCCCTTCTCACTGGAAAATATTTTGAACGTCACCCTATAAGAGAGAAAGAGGAGTTTCACCCTATTGAATTGGACATACACATAGAAGCACTCCATTGAGCTATCAACAGTACCATAAAATAATAGCCATTTTTTCTAGCATTAGTGAGATGACAGAGCATAATGTCTAGCACATAGCAGGTGTTCACTAGACATTAGCTGTACTATCATCTAAGCCACATTGCTAAAAGTCTTCCTTGAGGGAGAGTTTGGAGCCCAGCAATTCCCAGAGTTGATAGAACTGACAGACATTCTTTTAGAAGGCAACAGTGGAGCAATTTTCATTTAAATCCCCAAAGTGAAGATATGAATCAAACATGGCTAGAATCAGAGCATCTGGATAAGTTAGCAGAGGCAATTGCCTGGCCATCAGAATGCTGAACCTGAATTGGCACTAACTGATGGCGAAAGCAAAGTGAAATGAGAAAGAGATTTGGACTGATGGCAGAAGCCAATTGTGCTCACCACCAAGTCCTCCCTGTGGGCAGATGTGGGGCACTAACATTTACTGAGCAGTTTAGCCTCTTTGACTTCTCATCCAACATAAAAAGAGTGTCAGCATTCCCATTTTTTATGTTTGAAAACTGGAGTTTAAGGGGGGTTAGGAATTTGTCCAAGGCCACACAGGCAGCAACACATGGTGTTGGGAATCCCATCTATCCTATCTGGTTCTAAGGCAGTTATGCTGCCTTCTCCACTGCCATGTGCTTTTGCACCTGGGTAGGAGTAGGAGACCGTTTACCCAGATGCGTCCTTTTGCACTGCTTTGGTTTGTTTTAACAGATCCTTTACAAGTAAATCACAAAAGGCATAGTCAAAATACTCATGTGTTCCAAAGTAGACATGTTTTTAACAGAACCCACTCACAATCCAGAGTAGCCTGTGATGATGGAAAGAAAGAGTAATGAGATTCAAAGAACAGAAAAAACACACACACAGCTGCATCTGGCAAGGGAAATAAGACGTGAAGGTATAGGTTGATGAGTGGCAAATAAAGGCACGCCCAGTCTCAAGTGCTTCCACTGCAGTGGAGCATTGGGTGGTGCAGAGGATACACTTCGCCATCCCTCTTGGGATTGAGCTGGCTTGGCCTTGGTGTGGAAAGGAACTATGAGCCATGAGGCAGATGAATGTTGGCACTGTGCCTAGAGGCTGGATCCATGGAATGGGAGCCAACAGCTGAACTGTGCATGCTTATAGCTAACATCAATGCATAAGCAATGGGCCGCGTCTACAGACCCAGGAGGAACTGCAGCCAGAGTACGTCTGTATCCTCATATCGTGTCTCTAAGGTCTAGCGTTTGCTAATCTTCATTCTTGGATAGCTCTTCATGGATTTCAAAGTGCTCTTTTGCAGGCCCAATGGCCTTATCTTAGCCTCAAACCAATCTCTGACAAAAAAAAGATTTGTATCCACATCCCCACTCTCAACCTGCATATTTTTTTCTGCTTTTTTAATTGATGAAGAAACTGCCTCAGAGAGAAGAGAAAGTGACAGGCCTGGGAGGGTACCTGTGTCTTCTGACCTGGGGAACTGCATGGAGTAAGAGGCAGAGAGTTTTGGGGTCTGGTTCATCTAGATTTAAGCCTGGTCTCTCATGAGCTAGGGCAACTTTGGCAAGTTACTTGACCTTTGCAAGCCTCTATTTCTTCATCTGTAAAATAGATAACAGTATCTAATTCAGAGTGTGGAAATTAAATAAGTTAATATATGTAAAGTGCCTGGTTGTCCGTAAATGTTATTTTTCTTTTTTCTTCTAGACCAGCAGTCTTTCCAGTTTACTGCATCAGTTTCAGAGATTTGTGATACAAGGGTGAAAAAGGAAATTGTTTCTGGCATTCTCAGCCTTGTGCCCTCCACATTTCCATTGCAGTCATGGAAACTTAAGCCAAGGCGGCGCCACAGTGGAAATTCCTGGAGAGTGTTCTAAACGACCCTCTGCCAGGTTTAGACAGTTCTCTCAGCTCTAATGCTATTTAAGTCAGTAAGAAAACATCCATACCTTTGGTTAATACATCCTCTATGAGGGTGTAACATCAGTATGTGGCCATCTCATAGGGTTTTGACAAAATTTTCATGAAAATGTGGGACTCTGTAAACGTGGGACTCTCTATTGAGTATGATCAGAGCCAGCTCCATGGTTCCCAGTGGGCAGCTGTGTTCATAATCTCACAGCACAACATCTTCTTCTGCACTTAGCCCTCCTTAGCCCACACCTTTGGAAGAGCTAGGGGGTCAGGTTCAGGAGAAGGTGTGAGGTTGACCTGCTCCCATTTCTCATATGGGAAGATCTTGCCTCATCTCAGAGAGATGCTGCCTCCCTTGTTCTCAAACTCACATAAAATCTCTCTCCATAATTGGGGTTTCTATGCAGCAATGTGCTGGCAAATGTTTAACTATGGGCTCTCTAGAAAAGAAATCTGATTTGTAGTTGCCAATTTCATGATGTAAACACTCTCATCATGGCTGATTTCGAGCTACTGTCATGAGGCAACTGAATATGGACTTAGGAAATAGGTACCCAGTTCTTTTGGGCTGGTAAGAGCTGGCTATATTCTGCCAAATTTACTTATCTCCTGTAATTGTATCAAAAATCCTAGGAGTTAGACATTATTGTTTTTATTTTACAGAACAAGAAATTGAGGCATAGAGAAAGAAAGTAACCTGGCAAGTTACAGAGCTCTTAAATAGAGCTGGGATTTGAAGCCAGGTCTGTTTGACCCCAGTGACATCCCTGTCAAACACTATACCACATCCAGTCTCCTTGTTTACACTGACTGGTTTTCCACTGCACACCCCGCCCTCCACATCAAGCCAGAAAGAATCTAATACATTATTTACATTTGTCTGCTGTCTTCCCACTCTTTTTACTTTCTCCATGACTCCCTGCCCCCAAGCCAGACACCCAAACCTTAATCTGTCTTTATACCATCTCAGAGTTTTATGTGCATGTTTTCAGTTTGCTAGTGTCAATGAATCTTTGTTACCATGAACCAGGATCCGTGTGGGGTTCTAGATTCCCCATTCCTATTATAATAACAACCACAAGCGCTGTGCTTTGTACTAAGAGATGGCTCAACATATTTTTAATTGGATGAGGATTTTGAAGATACTCTGGTAATCTGGGTCACTGGAGCCCAGAATTTTCATTAGCAGATGGATGAGTAAGATTACTTCTGTTTCTCCCTCTCCCCTTAATAGAATTAGCTACTCTCTAACTGGTCTTCCTGTCTTGAGGTTTGGCACCACTGTGTCCACCCTCAAATGCACTGCCTGAGGTGACTTCATCAATACAAACCTGATCATGTTTGCAGCTCACTGCTCAGAAATTGTTTGAGGGCCTCTACTACCTACTTCACTTAGTCCATGTATGATTTTCTGAGTATAAAAATGTGAACAAATGAGTTTGGGAAATGCTTCAAACCACATCCCTCCTTTGCAGTTCACAATGCACGTTAGTCTATAAGACAGGGTATATAGACTTGTTTTCTTGTGTTGCCTGGGTCTTCTCATTGAACTGAATTACAGAAATGCATACCCTTGGCCCTCTGAAACATCTGATACAATCTAAAGACTAGAGCTTGTAAAACAAACTTTGGAAAAGGCCTGCCTAAAATGTGCCCAAACTCTTTAACTTCACCTTCAAAAGCTTCCAAACCTTGACCTAATATTCCTCTCCAACATGGGAGTTCAGGCCTAAAAATGAAACAGATCCAGGTTCAAACCCCAGCATTGGCATTTAATAGCATGCCACCTTAGCCTATTTACTCCCCCATTCTGTACCACGGTTTCCTTATCTATAAGTGACAATAACTGTACCTACCTTCAAGGGTTATTATTAAAAGATTTCATGAGAGAATGAATGTAAAGCTCACAGTAAAATATCGATCTGATATGGTTTGAATCTGCATGTTCCCCCTTTGTTCTCTCTCTCTCTCCTGCTGCCTTGTGAAGAAGGTGCTTGCTTTCCCCTTTGCCTTCTGCCATAATTGTAACTTTCCTGAGGCCTTCCCAGCCATGCAGAACTGTGAGTCAATTAAACCTCTTTCCTTTATAAATTATCCAGTCTCAGGAAAGTTCTTTACAGCACTGTGAAAATGGGCTAATATGGTAAATTGGTACTAAGTTAGTGGGATACTGCTATAAAGATACTTGAAAATGTGGAAGTGACTTTGGAACTGTGTGATGAGCAGAGGTTGGAACAGTCTGGAGGGCTCATCAGAAGACAGGAAGATGTGGGAAAGTTTGGAACTTCCTAGAGACTTGTTGAATGGTTTTGACCAAAATGCTGACAGTGATATGAACAATGAAGTCCAGACGGAGATGGTCTCAGATGAAGATGAGGAACTTCTTGGGAACTGGAACAAAGGTGACTCTTCTTGCATTTTAGCAAAGAGACTGGCAGCAGTTTGCGCCTGCTCTGGAGATCTGTGGACCTTTGAACTCGAGAGAGATTATCTGAAATTGGAACTTATGTTTAAAAGGGAAGCAGAGCATAAAAATTTGGAAAATTTGCAGCCTGATGATGTGATAAATTTACAAACAAATCACCTATTTTCTGGGGAGAAATTCAAGCTGGCTGCAGAAATTTGCATTAGTAACTAGGAGCCAAATGTTGATTTCTAAGACAGTAAGGAAATTGACATGTCTCCAGGGCATGTCGGAAATCTTGGCAGCAGCCCCTCCCATAACAGGCCTGGAAGCCTAGGAGGAAAAAATAGTTTCATGGGCTAGGCCCAGGGCCCCACTGCTCTGTACAGCCTTGGGACTTGGAGCCCTGTGTCTCACCTGCTTCAGTTACAGTGTGGCTAAAGGGCCAAGATACAGCTCAGGCCACTGCTTCAGGAGGTGTAAGCCCTAAGCCTTGGAGGCTTCCACATGGTATTGGACCTGCAGGTGCAGAGAGGTCAAGAATTGAGGTTTGGGAATCTCTGCCTAGATTTCAGAGGATATATGGATATGTCTTGATGTTCAGGCAGAAATTTGAGTGGAGCCCTCATGGAGAACCTCTGCCAGGGCAGTACAGAAGGGAAATGTGGAGTCAGAGCCCACACACACAGTCCCTACTAGGGCACTGCCTAATGGAGCTGTGAGAAGAGGATCACCCTCCTCCAGACCCTGGAATGGTAGATCCATGAAAGGCTTGCTCTGTGCACCTGGAAAAGCCAGAGACACTCAATGCCAGCCAGTGAGAGAGCTGCCTAAGGCCATGGGAGCCCATCCTTGCAATGGTGTGCCCTGGGTGTGAGACATGGAGTCAAAGGAGATCATTTTGGAGCCTTAAGATTTAATGACTGTACTGCTGGATTTCGGACTTGCATAGGGCCTGTAGCCCCTTTGTTTTGGCCAATTTCTCCCATCTGGAATGAGTGTATTTATCCAATGCCTGTACCCCTTAAAAGGAACTAACTTGTTTTTTATTTTATCGGCTCATAGGTGGAAGAGACTTGCCTTGTCTCAGATGAGACTTTGGACTTGGACTTTTGGGAGACATTTCATACTGGAATGACTTAAAACTTTAGGGGACTCTTGGGAAGGCATCATTGGTTTTGAAATGTAAAAATGACATGAGACTGGGGAGGGGCCAGAGGTAGAATTACATGCTTTGGCTCTGCATCTCTATCCAAGTCTCATCTCTGATTGTAATCTCCACAATCCCCACTTGTCGAGGGAGGAAGCTGGTAGAAGGTGACTGGATGATAAGGGCAGTTTCCCTCATGCTGTTCTTGTGATAGTGAGTTCTCATGAGATCTGATGGCTTTTTAAGTGTTCAGCTATTCCTCCTCCATGCACTGTCACTCACCTGCCACCTTGTAAGATGTGCCTGCTTTCCCTTCTGCCATGATTTTAAGTTTCCTGAGGCCTCCCAGCCATGCAGAACGGTCAGTCAATTAAATCTCCTTTGCTTATAAATTAACCAATCTCAGGTAGTGTGACAATGGACTAACACACTAGCCTACAGAAAAAGACTCAATGAATGGAATTTCTGCAATGATGATGATTTTTTTAAAGTTTCTTTGCAAACTGCTATGACACACTCCAACCAATCTGCTTGCCTTTTCCCAAAATTACTCCCATGGGTCCAAATTCTAAGCACTTTCTACATGGCATGCCATTTCTTCCTCACCTCCATGCCTCCAAACCCCATCCTATTATTTGATGCACAGGCAAATGGCAAATGGTCAGTTCTCCCAACACCTCTTCCTTTCCTGCTGCTGTGGGAATCAGTATCTGCCCTTTTCACACCTAGTTTCTGTGTCTCCAGGGGCATTAATCCTCCTCCCAGTGTGGCTCTTGCCACCAGCTGGATGGACCTGATAAGCTTCCTGGTGCAATGTGATGGGCTCAGGTTTTAATGCTCCCCAAAAAGACTGGCTCTGTGACATTGAATAAGCATCTATTTCCTCATATCCAGCTTTGAATGAGGAATCTGATATTAATAGAACTGCTCTGAAGATTTAAGGAGCTCGCCTGTGAAGTGTCCAGCGTTAGTTGGCTTTTGTTTCCCTTCCTCAACATCTCTTCTTACTCCAATCACACAATATTGGGGGCTCAAGGAATATTGAGCTAACTGGCCAAGTGGGCTTGATAAATAGGTATCTTTTAAATCAACATTTATAAACCTATTTACTAAATCTCTAACTTACCTTGCCTTGATCCAAAAAAGAGGCAATTTCTGAATCCACAGTATCCGGTTTTCCTTTAAAACTTTACATGTACCCCAAAACCTAAAATGCAATAAAATATATATTTAATTAAAAAAAATTCTACAGTGAGATCAGTCCCCTGATCACAATGAAAGCAGTGAGATGCCCGATCAGGAAGCTACCTACACACAAAATCTTTTAGAAGGTTTAGTACCACTCCATTCCCCAAACAAATCAACTCAGCTACAAGATGGAACTTAAACTCCACTGGTTGTGATGACTGGAATACAGAAGGCCTGCATTTTTTGGTCTCAGCTCCATGTATAACAATGAGGGAGCCTAGGCTCACAGGCACTGTTTCTCCTTCAGCAAGTGAGGCTGATGGATAGGAAGATATCTCAGCTTTCCTTACAACTTGAAATCTGTGGGAAACCACAGTGCTTTCTCTCCATTGCCTTAAGTCTTAGGCATGTGTTAATTAGCTCCCAGTGTGGTGTTTACTGTCATGGTAAGAGCAACCCAGGAAGAGCATCAGACCAGTGGTGTTGCCTTCCATCAGCAGAGGCCATGCTGGAACCATCTGCTCAGCCCAGCGCTGCCTGTAGGACTCAGGCCACAGCAGCAGGGAGCTTTCTCTGCACAAGAGGGTCAGTGAAGAGGAAAGGCAAAATGGGAGGTTGTTTCCTCTTGACTAATTTGGTGCCTTTGTTTTGTCTGTGGTTCACACAGAGGCACGAAATTAATCCCCCAAGATGGCAGTAATGATGATGAATTTGGTTTTATGGTCTAACTCTTTGGTAATCTCTGTAGAGGGATGGTAGAGACCTAGTCTCTACTGAATGAGAGACGACCAATACCTGATTTGCTAGTCTTTCCTGTTCATTGATCTATTTGTCTATTTTGAGCTGAAATCAATTAAGAATTTCATACTCACCAGAAAGAAGACTAACTCTGGCTGGGCACGGTGGCTCACGCCTGTAATCCTAGCACTTTGGTAGGCCAAGGCAGGTGGATCACAAGGTCAGGAGTTCAAGACCAGACTGGCCAACATGGTGAAACCCTGTCTCTACTAAAAAAAATACAAAAATTAGCTGGATGTCGTGGCTCGTGCCCATAATCCCAGCTACTTGGGAGGCTGAGGTAGGAGAATTGCCTGAACTGGGACCCAGGAGGTGGAGGTTGCAGTGAGCCAAGATCGCACCACTGCACTGCAGCCTGGGCTACAGAGCGAGACTCCACCTCAAAAAAAAAAAAAAGAGAGAAGACTAACTCTTTGAAATCTGGAAAAGCGGATTTTTGTGTTTCTGTAGTTACATTTGACATCTGGCTAAAGTTGTAGTGCTGAAGCTACTAACTCTATGTGACCATTTGTCTATAACTGAGAAAGGCCTTGACTTCTCCTTGTAGGTATATGAAATGTTTCCATACTATGAAATGGCATTAATAAATTAGATTATAATGTTTCTAAAATTATAGGAGGGTCTGTTCTGGTCAGTTTATAAAGATATAAATAGAATATTTGTATAAATAGATATTTCTTTTTATACTTGTATAAATAGAATATTTCTAAAATTTTTAGAAAATAAAACATTGAACTTATGATACTTTAATATCTTAGACTAGACTTTTAAAAAATCCTTCGTTCTAGGCAGAACTTCTAGTAAGGTGTAACTTCTATTGGTTTTGCACTTTTCTTGTTATTAATATAATTTATTATGATTTTATAATTCTGTAAGAGCTGTAAGCATAAAAACATATTTTGTTCTATATTTGTACATATTTAAATAAAACAAAAATAATTTTTTAAATGATATGAAACCAAATAAAAAATCCTCCTTTCACAAATTGTTCACTCAAACATTTTAAGAAACCAAGTTCACATAATTAAGGTAAATTTTGGCAAATCATACTAGGTTGAGAAAAACTATGCCTTTTCTCTGATTTATGAGTGCTAAGTATAACACAACAGTACGTATTATTTTACTTGAGTTTGTTTTCTCAAGAACAAAATAATTTTTTGAATCTTCTAAACAGGTACAGCTTTACTAATCAAATAAGCTAACAACTACTAATTTACTAAACAAACTCCTACATGATATTTAAGACTATGAAAATTATAAATCTGTGTTCAACTAAATTGAATTATTCTGACAAACAGTTCCTATCTACAGCAATTACTCTTCATAGTGAACCAGTTTAGACATAATTTCCAACATCTTTAGTTAAATTAAAACCTAGGCAAATATTAAAGTGAGTAAATTAATGGGTTTTAGATACCCAAATATCTTCTGTTAAATAAGATAGAATACGACAACATTGATTACTAAGCATAAATTTAGGAACTTCTGAGTCTTATCTTTACATGCTGGACAGCTATATCTTTGGAGCATATTAACAAACACGTTCATTTTGAAGTGTAAATGTCTAGATGAAGAAAACTGTGTTAAGTGTATCGCAAGCTTTGTTAGTCTGCTAAAATGCTTGTATATGACAGACAGTTTTCAATTATCTACCCCTAAATTTTCTCTGTGAAATAGTTACTTCAGTTACAAGTCATAATATGAATGATTAAGACTATACGTATTAGCCAATTTTCACGTTACTGATAAAGACATACCCAAGACTGGGCAATTTACAAAAGAAAGAGGCTGAATGGACTTATAGTTCCACGTGGCTGGGGAGGCCTCACAATCATGGTGGAAGGCAAAAGGCACTTCTTACAAGGTGGCTGCAAGAGAGGGACTGAGAGCCAAGCGAAACAGGTTTCCCTTATAAAACCATCAGATCTCATGAGACTTCCAGATCACGAGACCAATATGGGAGAAACCACCATCATGATTCAATTATCTTTGACCAGGTCCCTCCCACAACATGTGGGAATTATGAGCATACAATTCAAGGTGAGATTTGGGTAGGGTCACAGCCAAATCATAACACTATACTAGGAACCCAAAGAAATACAAGAGCCTATGTGCTTTTGTTTTTTCAAGCAAATCTGTTCCAGAATATGAAGGTAAATGAAGGGCAAAACATGAGAAGTGAATTTTATTTTCCTTTGTTTATAATGCCTGAATCTAAAAAGAAAACATAAAACATGTTAACATTTTGGCAGTTTGCTCCATTTTGAAGGGCGAGCTTCCTTGTTTACTGACCAACGTCTTTACCTACAATATGAAAGAATATTCTTTACCTTCTGTGTAATCATCCTAGACAGAAAAGATTCAGAATAATTTTCTGATTAGAACTATCAATAATTATCAATTATCAATAATTAACAATTTTCTGTGTCTTTCATCAATTTTATTATATTCCTGATTATTGAAAAACAAAAAAGAACAAAGGTTCATCCCTTGTAAAAGCTAAATTTCTTTTCAAGTCTGTTATTTTTAAATCTTTTATAGTCACTTTGAGAAACTATTATTTTCAGACTCCTATCTTAATCAAGTATTGAAATCATCTCTAACACGTCTTTAGATTTTGTCTTTCCTAGATTGAATCTTAATTTTAAAGTAAAGCAAAATAAAATGTATACTGTCTTTTCTATACCCATCTTTAAAAATTCCCAGTAAACCACTGGAAAGGGCCATTACAAAATTTGTTATTTTACCTTATAAAAAGAGAAGCTAAAAAGAAGTTTGTTCGTGAGTCATGCTCTTTGACTAGATTAATGATCATAAAAGAGGCATTTGAAAAGTTGTCAGTTCACAAGGGCTGCTCCACCTCCTGCACCTAAGACAAGCCCCTGACATGGCCCTGCCCTCCCGTTTGGATAACCTTGAAAATGGCCTGGGTTCTTGCTTCTTTCTTAGAGTTTCTATGGGCTGAGAGGGCTTAGTTAGGAGTCCAAAGGATTTGGGGGAGGAAAGAGTTCAGTGACTGAAGGGAGCACAGCGAAGAAATTTCTCTCAAACATTTTCTCTCCTTTCTGTGTTCACAGGCCCACCAGTGTCTAGATGTTTCCTTCTCCATGTAACCAGAGTGACCTTTCGAAGCCACAGAGAAGCTGAACCGATAGAATGGATGAGTGGGTGGGTAGGTGGATGGATGGATGGATAAATAGATAGATAGGCTGGCAGATAGATGGACAGTTTGTCACAGGGATTTGATCTTACACAGCTGTATGCAGTACCTATAACACTATTGTCGTCGTGTCTGAGTCTGATGTTTGAGTCTTCGTGTCTGAGTCTGATTTGAAATCTTCAGGACAGTATTTCAGGAAGAGAAGATCAATGTAATATGAGGGAGAACAAGGACAAGCTGGGACCCACAGGATGGGCTGAAACCTTTGTCAACCTTGATGTCCTGAAGCAGCTGGCCTTGGGCCATGAGGAAAATTCAACTGTTCTTGCACACCGTAAGAGAATTTGTGGGTTTCTCAGGGTTTTTTCTACCACATTTTGGGCTACGATTTTTCTCCTAGTCTGATTTATCCCCAAATTTATCTAGGGATTCCATCAAGTAGGCACCCCTCAACTCAGCCTGAAGAGACAGTTCACAAGGGCCTAAACTTCTTACTTCCTCTCTGACTATTCTCTCCTGGCATCAGCCCATGGGATTTCTGTCTAGTGTGTGTTTACAGAAGAAAAATATCTGCTTGGCAAACAATCTTCCAAAATGTTTAGGCCACACTCCAGGGCAGTGAGATTTTAATCTTTAAAATGAAGCATGCAAAGTATTTTTTCCCTCTGGCCCCACCACAGTCATCACCTTGACTGTGGGCTCATTTCGGGCTACTGGGCAGAGGGCTGAAGACTGGGGGGTGGACACTGGGAGGCAGACAGGCCGGAGGAACAAATGTGGGAAGGAGGTATTCATGAATTAACATTTAGAGGGAAAGGAGGTACACATTAGTTAACTTTCCTGAATTCTGCCCCCACCTACACACAAATATTCCAAAATAGAGGACTAATAGCATAGTAATTTCAACAAATAGCTTACTCCTTTCCAGTAAAGAAAGAAACCTCTTCCCAACATTCCTGCTGCACACACTGCATTCAAATCAGCTGAGACAATGTCTTTGACTTTGAAAGTTGTGTGTGGCCACAGTTGTTAGGAGAGGGACCAGCCATGGCCCCTGAGCATCCCTGCACATTCTTGCTGGTTGGGCCAAGTTGCAAGGCCCTGACTGTTCTTTACTTGGGATGCTTCTCAAAGACATCTCTCTTCCCAGACAAAGAGCAGGCTTTCTTTCCCTCCCTATAAAAATGATACACATCCTCTGTCATCCAGCCCACTGCCTGTGCAGGTACCCATCAAGACACACCTACATCACTTCCTCCCATCCTCATGGGACTTCAGGTCATGGAGAACTGGCATGAACAGGAAACTGGCTACAGATTTCCCTGTGAGCAATAAAGTTCATTGTCCCTGTCCCAGATAGGACACAAGGGTAAAATCTCACACCACTGACAGTTCTTTTCAATGGTGGTCTCCCAATGCCTTCTCCAAAAGAGCACATCAATCATCTTAAGCACCATATGTGTGTCTTATATCCATGAATGACCTCAACTAAGACTCTGCTAAATGACATATAGAAAAGGAAGAGCTGTTGGTGATTTAAAAAAAAAAAAAAAAAAAAAAGCAGTATAGAAATGCATTGTCCACCAACCATTGGCTGGACTTGCCTGACACCTGTACTTAGAAATTCAAAAGCACTATAGCCATGACACCAATCACCTGGCCATTCATGAGTGCCTGGCTGTGGTTTTGGTGTGAGGCAGTAGCCTCTACCAATCCAATCCAGCTTCTTAGCCCGCTGCTAGCAAATGCTCACCATTCCCAAGCTCCTTGCAGCCTTTTCAGACAAGTTTTCAAACCTAATTAAGCTTAGCATTATCATTGTTTTTATCACATTAAGTTCCCACTTGGCCCTCAGCAGCAGAGACCACAAAGTCAGCACTGCATCTTTAAACAGAAACAACAGATTTTGGTTCAATTAAAAATTCATTAAAATGCAAATTAGTTTGTAAATTTTTTTCCCTCCTTCTGATGATTCCTCAACATGGCTTTTTAATCATAGCTGGCACTAAAGGAGAGGTGAAAACCTGTGGATAGGAAGGAATACAGAGGGAGAGCCAGAACCCCAGTGCTTCAAGGCACATGCTTCTCTGAGAACCTTAACCCCTTCCCTTCCCCTCCATAACTCCATTTCCTCCCCAGAGAGGACGGTGTCAGTCTCATTCTTTCTAGGTGCTTGACTGATAAATGCAATCATTTTTTCTGATCTCAATCTCACTGAACAATGTGATCTTAAGGGAAACAGCAGGATAAATGAATAATTAACCTTCTCCACGTACATTCCCTGGCCATTCTGTAATACTCTGATAATGCTTTCATGATGATTTCTCCACTAACAGGGCAGTGAAATTTGACTAGTGGCTCCTGCAATGACTAAAAATGACAGTTAACACCCCAAGGGTTTAGCCAGGTAATCTCTTGGCCAAATCTTTCAAAATGGCAGAGGCCAAAGAGAAACATCCACAGACTAATAACAATGTTGGCAGGGCATGGTGGCTCATGCGTGTAATCCTAGCACTTTTGGAGGCCAAGGCAGGAAGATTATTTGAGGTCAGGAGTTCGAGACCAGCCTGGCCAACATGGTGAAACCCCATCTCTATTAAAAATATAAAAATCAGCCAGGCGCAGTGCCACACGCCTGTAATCCCAGCTACTCAGGAGGCTGAGGCGGGAGAATTGCTTGAACCTGGGAGGTGGAGATGGTAGTGAGTGGAGATTGCATCACTGCACTCCAGCCTGGGCAACAGAGCAAGACTCAGTCTCAAAAAAAAAAAAAATTGTTTACTATACATGGAAACTGTAGGAATTTACCCTCTATTCTCTCATTGATCTACACAGCAACTTTATAGTGAGGTCTGTACTGGTAATGCCTAGCACAGAAACGGGGAAACAGGTTTGGGGATTCTGAGACACTCACCCAAAGTCACCACCATAGTTTAGTTAGTTTGACTCCCTCCAAATCTCATGTTGAAATTTGATTCCCAATATTGAAGATGGGGCCGAGTGGAAGGTGTTTGGGTCATGGAGATAAATTCCTCATGAATAAGTTAAAGCTCTTTTTGGGAGTGGAGATGAGTTCTCACTCCATTCGTTCCCAAGAGAGCTGGTTGTTAAAAAGAGCATGACACCTCCCTCCCTTGTCTCTTGCCTCCTCTCTCACCATGTGATCTCTACCCATACTCTAGCTCCTGTTCACCTGCCACCATGAGCGGAAGCTTTTTAAGCCCTCACCCGTTGTAGATGCCAATGCCTGGCTTCTTGACCAACGCGGCAGAACCGTAAGCCAAATAAACCGCTTTTTATTATCAATTACCCAACCTCAGGTTTTCCTTTATAGCAACACAAATGGACTGAGACAGTCACTTAAGTAGAAAGCAGTAGTCCAAACACCACATGTTCTCACTCATAAGTGGGTGTTGAACAATGACAACACATGGACAGAGGGAGGAGAACATCACACACTGGATCATATCAGGGGGTGGGGAGCTAGGGGAGGGATCGCAGGGGTGGGGGTACAGGGGAGGGACAGCATTAAGAGAAATACCTAAGGTAGATGATGGGGTGATAGATGCAGCAAACCACCGTGGCACATGTATACCTATGTGACAAGCTTGTATGTTCTACACATGTACTCCAGAACTTAAAGTAATTAAAAAAAAAAAAGAAAAAGAAACAGTAGTCAGGGCTTGAACCCACATCCATTGGATTCCAAAGTCAGTGCTCTTTCAATTACACTAATCCCATGACTTTGTCCCTGTGTCACAGACCTCATTCAGCTTATTGTTTCACTGAATTGATCAGCGGTTACACTAAACTGCTTCTAAGACAGGTTGGATGTATACCCCGATGCTGGCTTTCAAGAAAACAATGCCATGCGGCCTCAGACTCAAGGAGAGATGGTCTTACCTTCCTGCTTACAGTAGGAAGCCGAACACCTACTACAAGTTCATTAGATGCCCCTAATTGCTGAAAACACATTCAGGAAGTATAGTAAATGTAACTTAATTGAGAACGAATTAACTTGTTATAGTTATCTCATTATATGCCAATTAAATGTCTAAATATTCCTTTCTTCTCAGATAAGGAATAAAAAAAATCAGTGATGAAACTGGAACTCCAAATAAGAGAATTCAGGAAGAAGGCCCCGGATCGACACCAACTTGACAGGGGCATTGGCAGGGCCGGTGATCCTGAAGAGGAATTCGAATTGATTAACATCATCTTAAAGGAAGATGTTCAAAGGCAGAGGACAGCTTTTAACTTGCAGAAGAATTCTCCATTAAATCCAGTGTGAAATGGGATTCGGCCCAGAGACCCCAAGAGGTATAACCTGGCAAGGGCTGTTCCTGCTACCCGGCTTCTCTCCAGCTATTTAAGGTTTGTGCTTTTTATCCCTTTGTTTGCCTTTAATCTGCCCTTTTCTGTGGAAATCCAAGGAGGCCTTTCACATAACTACACATTGTCATCAGGAGTGTATTGCCAGGGCAGGGCTCAGTTTCAGCTCAGCTCCCAAGTAACCATTCACTTTTTCCGCTGCTTTCAGTGGCAACGTGAGTTAACCCCTTCCTCGGCTGAGTTTCCACAACATCTTTCAAAGGGAATCCCTGAAGATGGTGGAGCTGAGAGGAGCTTCCCTAACCAGCCAGGAAAGAAAGGAAGGCTGAAACAGAGTCCATTCACAGGACTGCACTTTCAGCCCTGATGTTTCCTTCTAAAGAACGTCTGTTTATGTCTCCACATCCTCTCCAGCATGTTGTCTCCTGACTTCTTAATGATTGCCATTCTAACCGGCATGAGATAGTATCTCAATGTGGTTTTGATTTGTATTTCTCTAATGACCAGTGATCATGAGCTTTTTTCCTGTTTGTTGGCTGCATAAATGTCTTCTTTTGAAAAGTGTCTATTCATATCCTTCACCCACTTTTTGATGGGGCTGTTTTTTTCTCGTAAATTTCTTTGTAGATTCTGGATAGGGGCCTGTCAAGTGGTGGGGAGCTAGGGGAGGAATAGCAGGGGTTGGGGGAATAGAGAAGGGATAGTATTAAGAGAAATACCTAATGTAGATGATGAGACGATGGATACAGCAAACCACCATGGCACATGTATACCTGTGTAACAAACCTGCACGTTCTGCACATGTATCCCAGAACTTAAAGTATAATAATAATAACTAATTAATTAATAAAAAGAAAATTTTTATAAAGAATGTCTGTTTAAACAATCGAGAAAAGAAAATTCTATTTATTCCTGTCAGAAACCTAAATCAATATCTGGTTTTGGGAGATGAAGAGAGTCGGATCCCGTTCTCACCCAAACGTCATCATTGGAACTGATAGGCCAGTGGGTTTGGGCTGCCTTGTTAGGATCAGCTGGTGCTGCAGGAGGAAAGGGTATATCTGGTTTGTCATCTTTTTGACAAGCAGGAATGGCTGCTCGGAAATGTTCTGCTTGACTCCCTCAACCTTCCAGTTTGATGGCTGTTGCTCTTTTCAGATCTTTCTGGCTTCCCGTCTCGTTGAAGAACGTCCCAGCCACATTGTTACCGGGGTTTCACTATTCTTCCTTGCTCACAGTCAATGTTCATCTACTTTAGGGGCTGATGGTGCTAACATTGTTGCAATCCTGGAGAGATATTAGAATGATGAATCCCTGTTCCGTTCCCTAAAGGGAGCTACTTACCTGCTCTGCCCCAAACTGAACACCCAACCTCTCAGTACAGATATGTTTCTGTTAAAGAAACTGATGGGATTCCTTAGCTCTGGCCTTCAGAGAGACAGCAAAATAATTAATGGAAAATCATGAGTTCACCCTCTGGAATAAAAATGATAAACTACTTATTATACAGTCAGTTTAGGCTGTGGTGCATTCAGCAAACTATAAATAATGCACAGGGAGATTCTGATACGAATTTCCAATTTCTTATCATTACAGAACGAGTGTGATCCCGCCTTCGTTACTATCCCTGGAAGCTTGCCTGCCATCTGATGCATCTGGATTTGGAAATTTATTTTCCTGCCTAGCTTCTGCTAGCTTACTTCCATTGTCTACAACCACACTCTTGTTACACTTCAGTCTATGCTGGGATGCAGCTTCTTTGTACCAAGCCCTTGCTCGCTCACTTCTCTTTGCAGAAAACTCTCAATCTCTGCTTATGCATTTGTTCAAAGTTCACTTTAAGTACAGAGTATTTATCAACTGTATTGCCCTGCAAAGTGCCTGCCGCCGGTGACTCATTACAGGGAATGGCTTCTCCTCCCTACTTTGCATGGCCTCGCAGCTTTCGGTATGTGTCTCTCTCATGTGAGCGCTCTGTTTGCTTTGGCCAGCTGCCTCCATTCCTAGCCTGCATCTTGATGATCGGTGGCATATTTCAAACCCTACTCCTTGAGGGTGGGGAAGTAACTACCAGTTTGGGATTGACGTGAAAAGAGCTCTTCTATTGCATGAAAATGTAGTTACCATGTCGAAATCCTTTTGAGGGAAGCAGCACCCTGGCGATAGAGGTCTAACCCAGGCTTTGGGGATGAGGATGATGAGGGCTGCAGGGAGGTCTGGTTTCTTCCAGGGAATGGTTCTCGACCCTGGCTGCCCTTTGGAATCCCTTGGGGAGCATTTGAAAATTCAGACACCTCCGTCCCACCCCTAGAGATTCCAGCTGCCTCCCAGACAACTCAGAATCAGAATCTCAGAGATTCTGATGAATTGTCTGGGAGGCAGGCAGAATCAGACTTGTTTCCAGTTCCCCAGGGGACACTGAAACTACTGGGCTAGAAGTATGACATCAAATCAGAGTCCATAAGAAAAAACTGAGATTCACATTAAGGGAAGAGCAAGTGTCAAGCTACGGGCCGAAGGATGAGCGATGGGATTAAAGTCCAGACTCAGAGCCAAGAGTCCAAAGTGGGGCAGAAATGGAGCATAGGGTAAAAGAAACACAAATCAGGCAAGAGCCACAAAGTCCAGAGTGCCCGCTGCAAGGCTCATGCCCTGGTGGGCCCACAGCTTAGCCTCAAGACCAGAGGGATTGGGGCAGCATGGCATAGTGCCTGAGGCAGGGACCACAAGGGTCTGTGACTTCCTGCTTGAGGCTATTTTACACCCTTCTTCCATCAGGAGCTAAGAGTTGAATCACACCATACCAGCACTATGCTGATTATCGCAGCAAATACAATGATCTAAAACCATAGCGTTAGGGTTGAAAGAGATAATTTAGTCCAACCTCCTTCATTACATCAAAATCAGATCAGGATGTTTCTCCTCCCCCAGTTCTTCACTATAAAGACCAAAAGACTCAAGTCAGATGTTCATAGAGGCAAGCAGAAGTGGCTTGAAATTTTAATAGGAACGTTTCAATTATCATCAACTCTCTTATTGCAGGGTGATGGGAAATGTGGCATAATCTCTGCATCAGCCTTTCTCAAACTGTAGTAAGCCTGGAAAGTGCCCAAGAGGGAGTGTGGTAGCAAGCGTGTTGCTTGGCCCACTCCAGAGAATCTGATTCAGTAGGTCTTGGGAGGAGCCCAGGAATCTGTATTTTTAACAAGCAGGATGCCCTGCAAGCCCAGGCATTCTTATATGGGTGGCTCCAAAGCCAAATTTTTAGAAATACTGGTTCTTAGTGATCTCATCATTTGTAAGCCTGGCTTGAGTCCTGGATGGAAAAGCAATTTTCCAATTGGCAGTTATCAACCCTGGCTGCACATTAGAATCATTTGGAGAGCGTTTTTAAGAAATACTGATGCGTGGGTGTCTTAGCCCATTTGCATGGCCGTAAGCAAGTGCCAGTGGCTGGGGAGCTTACAAACAAAAGAAATTTAATTCTCATAGTTCTGAAGGCTGGGAAGTCCAAGATCAAGGCACCAGGTGACTCAGGTCTGCTGAAGGCTCATTTCCTGGTTCATTGATGCCACCTTCTTGCTGTCTCTTCACCTGGTAGAAGGTAGCTCTCTGAAGCATCTTTTAGAAGAGCATTAACCCCATTCATGAGGGCTCCACCCTCATGACCTAATCAATTCCCAATTGTCCCACCTCCTGACACCATCACATTAGTAATTAAGTTTCAACACATGAATTTTGGGGAGACATAAACATTCAGGCCATAGCACTGAACCTTAACCCAAACCAACTGAATTAGAATCTCTTAGGGCTGAGGTCTTGTATCAGTTAGACATTGCTATAACAATGCTGTGTAACAAATATCTCAAAACTCAGTGGCTCAAAACAACAAACATCTATTTCTCACTCATAGGTTTGTGGATGGCTATAGCTCAACTGTTCTAGCATGACTCACCTGGGTGACTGCTCCAGATTGTAGGTTGGATTCAAGTTGACTTCACATATGTTTCACTCCTTTTGGACCAGTGGCCAATAAGCATACATTTTTCTCGTGGTGGATTGCTGGACTGCAAGAGACAAGACAAACAGCACATTTCTGACTTCTGCTCATGTCATGCTTAGTAATATCCTATTGGCTGAAGCACTTTTATGTGACCAAGCCCAAAATCAAAAGGATGGAAAAAAAAAAAATACTCTGCTCAATGGTCTAAACTATCACAGGCTTCACCCAAAACCAATTAAATCAAAATTCCTGGGATAGGGTATGAGCAATGACAAAGCCCCCTAAAATGTACAGCTAGGGTAGAAAGTCATTCTTCTATAGGGTGCTTCAGGCCCCAGGCCCATAAGTGAGCAGCTAATCCTATCAGAGGAAGTTACAGTGCTATATATTTGGAATAAAACATGAGAAGTAGGACCTTGTCAAAAGTATGACCAAATAAATGACAGAGAAAATAAAAATCAAGCAAAGTACATTGTTTGTGCATGTCAGCCCTTCAAATATTTGGACTCAGCCCTCGTGTTCTGCACTGAGGACCCCAGCTCCTTTTCTGACCTTTAAACTGTTGGTTCCTCCAATCATAGTCCAGGCAGGATGCTTTCAATTTTCCTCACCCTCTGGTTTCACTCTTCTCCAAATGCATTCTATATATTTTGTTGTGTACCCATTCAATAGCGGGTCCCTCCAGCACATTCCTGCTGTGTTCATGCTGTGTCCTTAACTCAAGAGAAACAAAATCAGACAGGCTTTCCCCATGTCCTCAAGACCAAGTTCCACTTCACACCGCCCAAGTGAAACCACTGGGAGGGGGCAGCACCTGCCCATTGGCCCATCCAGCTCAGGTGCAGCCACCCTGGCTCCTTGTCAAGACCAATCTCTCGGCCTATTCCCCTCCCAGATCTGCCTCTGACTCCCAGAGTATCCCTGGACAAAGTTACTTCCCCCTCCTTTGGTCCCAATTTCTTCATATGGAAGAAAAATATCTGCAGCCGGCCACATCCTTTCAGCTCTGACGTTGGTGAGCATGCGGCTGTGCAGGCGTGAGAGGCCCTCAGAGAAACACTGTTATAGTCAGGGACCCAAGGGGAACCTAGACACGTACCCAGGGGTGTTTGCCAACAGCACTCACATTAAGTGCTCGGGCCTATGCAGCTGGAGAAAAATTGTTTTGTTGCTCCTACTAGAAAAATCCACTGACTGCATTCTCCCAGTGATGGTGGTGGATAAGGAAGAGTGTTAATACTGCCAGCCCTGTGGGACGGTCTAGGATGCAGTTTCCCATCTGCCACCACATCAAGAGAACTCATGAGCCTCACTCTCTGTGGTGGCAGAGCCCTGCTTTTCCAGCAGCCTCCCATGGCTCCCTGCCTTCATCATCTTACTGCACCTGAATACTTGGTAGTGGTTCATGGGGATCATTCATCCATCTGCCCTTACCCTGACCAGCAGCCCTGAGTGGCTCAGCTCAGCCCCACTTTCTGTACTCATCTCTCCTCTCTCTCCTGCTTTACCCATCACATTGGCTTCCTGGACACCTCCAAAACATACCACATTCTTTCCGTCTTACTGGCCTTCAGGCTTGCTGTTACCTCAACCTGGAACACCCTTACTGGAGTAACCAAGCATTCCAGTTTGCCTGAAACTGTCTTGATTTTAGCACTGAAAGCTCTACTTTCTAGGAAATCACTCAGTCTGGGCAAACAGGAGGGTTGATCACTCTTCAGTGTTAAATGTTCACATGGATGGCTCTCATTTCCCTCAGGCTCTGCTCTGTGGTATTTCCTGAAAGAGGATACCCTGATCACCTTTATAAAATACCCACCCCAGGGCCGGGCATGGTGGCTCATGCCTGTAATCCAAGCAGTTTAGGAGGCCAAGGTGGGCAGATCACATGAGGTCAAGAGTTTAAGACTAGCCTGGCCAACATGGTGAAACCCAGTCTTTACTAAAAAAATACAAAAGTTAGCCAGCCATGGTGGCAGGCACCTGTAATCCCAGCTATTCAGGAGGCTGAGGCAGGAGAATCGCTTGAATCGAGGAGGTGGAGGTTGCAGTGAGCTGAGATCATGCCATTGCACTCTAGCCTGGGCAACAGATCAAGACTCTGTGTTCTGCACCACTGCACTCAGAAAATAAAATAAAACACCCACCCCAATTATTTTCCACCTTTCATCACTTACTGAATGCTGAGCTTGCATGCATTGTATTTATTGTCTGTCTCCTCTCTATCTATAGAGATCAGGGACCTCATCTTTTTCCCTATTTAGAGCAAAGTCTGGCCCATAGAAGGCATTGTATAAGTATCTTCTGCTTGACTGATTTTAGGCAAACCTGATTGGTGTCTTTTGCTCCCTTGCCACAGACTGGAGTCCAGAGGCATTGGATTCAACCTCATGCTCTCCTGAAACATTTTAGGAGGCCAACTAGTCCTCAAATTTCAAAAGCTTGGACCTTTGCTCTCATAATTACCTGTTTAACAATAGCATAAGCTACCTAAAGATGCAGTGGCCAAGGCCTCAAACAGACGTGTATTCACTCTTTATTTTTATTTATTTATTTATTTGTGATTTATTTATTTTGAGATGGAGTCTCGCTCTACCCAGGCTGAAGTGTAGTGGCTTGATCTCGGCTCACTGCAACCTCTGCCTCCCAGGTTCAAGCGATTCTCCTGCCTCAGCCTCCCGAGTGGCTGGGATTACAGGCACACGCCACCACGCCCGCCTAATTTTTGTACTTTTAGTAGAGACAGGGTTTCACCATGTTCGCCGAGATGGTCTCGATCTCCTGACTTTGTGATCCACCCACCTTGGCCTCCCAAAGTGCTGGGATTACAGATATGAGCCATCATACTTGGCCACATTTGTTCTTTAAACCTGCAGCAAAGTTTCATGGAGAAACATGAGACCCTCTAAACACAAATGTAAAGAGAAGAGGTACAGTATGCCCAAGAACTGGAGAGGAGCTCAGTATCATACATCTGCTTTTTAATCACGAAGCAGCAATGAAAACAGCAACTATGAAGTGCCAAGTTAATTTCTCATTTAATTCTCATATTTATAAAACTTAGATGATACTACTTAACTTTAGAATCTGGGCCACAGAGAGGGCAAGTAAATCACATTCACTGCTAAGTGACTGTAGCTATTTGAAGATAAGTCTGACTCTGAAGCCTTTAGTCTTCCCTCGATACCAAATTGCATCCTCATTTCACTAGCTGTGTGGTAATTTTAAAATATAGTATGACATTTCCATAGTAACTTGGAAAACAACATGTCATATTTCACGAAAAATTAGGATACAAACCTGTGTGTATACTTCATTAATATTTACATTTTTAAATTTTACGTAAGAAAAAAACACTAATTTAAACCAAAATGGCATGTGGTTGCATTAAATGATCAATTTTTAAGTAACTTAAAAAATAATTTTCAAATGTCTGGTACTCCTAGACTTTAAGAAAAATTACTATGTTTGTTCAAAGGCAAGTTAGCAATACCTGGTTTACCTGTGATGAGGCAGGTGGAGAGCTTCCAAGATTCTGGATCTTTACATCTCTGGATTCTTCAACGGTAAGAGTTGGTTCAGAGAATGCAACTGGTCTTTCAAACAAGAAGTCAGAGAGCAGAGAAAGGTTGATGGGGTTGGGATTGGATAGTGTCTTGGCCAGCACTGAAACTAAGATGAGGAGGTAGTCACTGTCAAGGGCCAAAGACCCCTGTGGTTAGACTACCCTGAGTTAGTGCCCAAGGACAGGCCACCTGCAGGCAACAACTGCAAACCAAGATTAGTCTTGGAGGAAGCTGGGGATTGAACTCGGTGCTCAGTCCCCTTTCACTTACAAGGGAAAAAGTAAGAAGCACTTTTCTTTTTTTCTAGCTGTTTTGGATCTAGTGTGTTCCCTGAGAAGCTCTTAATATGGCTTAGCCTTTAGATGTTTCGACAAGTGTATGATCAACCCAGAACAAGCATTGTGTGCACTTTTAACCGAGTCTATTTTTCAAAGGCAAAAAATTGGTGAATAGTGAAAGAATAACTTCTCTGTAAGAGGAAATTCCTACTGTGTGGGACTTTTAAATCATTTCTTTGAAACAGAGTTGTATAGAACCCAGGATCATGGTATGATAGTGGACTTCTGGGGGTGATGTATTTACTGAGGAGGAGCTCCATCCTGTTTTAATTCAAAGGTTGAGCAGCATCTTATGATAAGTTTAAACACCATAAATAATCCCAAAAGGTGTTGCAGGTTTTGCAGGGAAATTTTTATGTGCTTCGGTGTAAGTTGCTTTACCATTGTTGTGTGATATTTTAACAGAACCACATAATGGAATCATAAGCCATTTTGGAGAGGTGCCATAGTACACTGGAATGAACATGGGTGCTGATTTCAGATTGACATGGGTTGAAACCCTGTGTCTTCATCAGCTCAGCCTGCCATACAATGCTGTATGGTATTCATAGACCAGGTAGCTTAAATAACAGGAATCTATTTTGCACAGGTCTAAGGACTGGAAGTTAGTGATTTTGATCGGAGTGCCAGTACATCCAGGTCCTAGTGAGGGCTCTCTTTCTGGTTTGCAGATTGCCACATTCTTCAAGGTGGAAAGAAAGAAAAGAAGCAAGCTCTCTGGTGTCTCTTCTTATAAAGGCATAAGGGCTCCACTTTATTGACCTCAACTAAACCCAATCACCTCCCAAAGGACCACCTCCTAGTATAATCACATTGAGTGTTGGGGCTTCAACACAGGAATATGCGGGGGACACAAACATCCAGTCGACAACACCCAGCCTTGCCGCTCATTATCTGGGGCTTTACGGAGGCCACATAAGCTTTCTGAGTCTCCATTGTGTCTAAAACTGGGAGACTTATTAGGTAGCTGTCAAAGTTAAATGAGTGAAAGTACATGAAAACATAACATCGTTGATACGGTTTGGCTCTGTGTCCCCACCCAAATCTCATCTTAAATTGTAATCCCCATAATTCCATGTATCAACGGAGGGACCCAGTGGGAAGTGATTGAATCATGAAGGCAGTTTCTCCCATGCTGTTCCCATGATCATGGGTGAGTTCTCATGTGATCTGATTGTTTTGTAAGTCTTTGACAGTTCCGCCTTCACACGCTCTCTCTCACCCTCTGCCACATAAGACGTGCCTATTTACCCTTCTCCCATGATTTTAAGTTTCCTGAGGCCTCCCCCGGCCATTCAGAACTGTGAGTCAATTAAACCTCTTTTCTCTATAAATTTCTCAGTCTCGGGCAGTTCTTTATACCAGTGTAAGAATAGACTAATACAGTAGTACACATGGGAGGTGCTTTAGAACTGTCCCAAATATGCTTTTGGCAGCAGAACAGTTTTCTTCCTAGACAGAAGCACAATCTAAACAATAAGTAAGAGCAGAACTGCTCTGCAAAGGCAGCCCTTCAATTTGATCACACTTACCTCTGGAATCACACTCCAGGAACCAGCACTTCAGAGAGCACCGTTTAAAAACCACCCACCTGGTGCAACTCCATGACACCTGCTGGGTGGTGCTCTCATTCTCTCTCCCAGGAGTCCTAAAAATAAAACATACATCCAGTCACATGTGAAGACACTGCCATATCTCAGGCAGGCCTGGGCTCCTCTGGACACAACCACACCCTCAGAACAATTCCCTTTGCACCTAAACTGGCAACTTATCCCAATGCCCTGTGTCCTCTCTTCAACATTGGTACCATGTTACCTCTCCAAGTATGAGCTTAGAGTGATTCCCAAGTCCCCCTTCAACAGAACCTATATATAACTCCACCCTTAAAAAATCCAAAAGATTTTTTTCACACTTGAGGTTAAAATTTTGTGACATTGGGCTGAATGATTTTTTTAGAAAATTTGGAAGAATGCAGCATGTGTGTTGGGGGCGGTATGTGCTGTGCGTGTGCACGCACATGTGTGTGTACCTTCATGCACCATGGATCTCAGCTTAGACAAATTTACTAGACTTAGGAGTCTTATTTTCTCTTGAGGAGTTATACAGTAGGTTAAAAAGCACATGATTCATAGTTTTTGCATTCATTAGTCTCATTTCTATGCTGCCAATTCTGATGCACAGTTCCCACTAAACCTATAAGCAAAAGGATTTATTTTATCATTTCATTTTTATTCATTGCTTTTCCTTCTCTTTCAGTGTTTCCCTAGGACTACGCCATAGGCACAATTTCACTTGTGATTAGCTATGGGCTTACAGTGGTGAGAGTTGAAAATCTGGGAATAGGTCTCCAGGTGGATGGTACCTACCACCTGAGTGGAAAAGGCATGTTTCTAAGGACAGTGATGGCCTCAGTCAAAATGTTTCTAGCGAGGACAGAGGAAGCCTCACTTTCTAAAAAGTCACACCTGATTCCAGTGATTGAGTTCTAGCCCCAGGGTATGATGACCTTCTTAATATCTACATTTTTGCTCAGTGGTTTGGACAAAACGCATTTCCCTTTAATCTGACGATTCTGAGATTCCTAAGTAGTCCCCATCATGAACAGGCAGTTCACAGAAGCAGCTTAGGAAACAATGTTCACGCTCATGCATAAAGAAATAATTTCTACCTAGCAGATGGCAGATCCACAAGTTTGATACTACAAAAGCAAGTGTGGACAAGCATTTTGACAGAAGAGTATACTGGCATAGCTCTTTGGCAACTGCCACACCAAAACATAAAATGGACATGATCCCTGATTTAGCAATTCCACTCCCAGGACTTTATCCCAGAGCTACTATAGCCCACGTCAGTGTTACTGAAGAAAAATCCCACACCTGTGCAGGCTAGAATCACTTGACATGGTAACCTCACATCTCACACAGGCTCCCCAACCTGCTTGGCAATTGCATCGCTCTCCTCAAGTCAAATGTCCTTCTCTCTCCTGGATGACCTGGTCATAACAGCCCCTTAAACTTAATTTCTTAAACTCTTCACTTCTGTCAACTGGAGACTCCTCTTCAGGCATCATTGAGGAAGACATGAAGACACAACTCATTTTCCCAATTGAAAAATGGTAAAGAATCAATCAGGGAGGAAAGAGAGGACAGGATTTTATGACAGCCTCAGGGCTAAATGGGTTTAAATGCCACTTACAAGTATGAGACCTTGTGCAAGTCACAGAAACTCTCTAAAATCCCATTTCTTCATTTAGATATACAAGATCCTCGTCATGAACATGAAGGAAAGAGAAGAATCTAGGATGACTCTTAGGTGTTTTGACCCAAGAAACTGCATAAAAGGTGGCACCATTAACTGAGATGGCAAAGGTTTAGATTAGTGGTTCCCCAAGTGTGGTTCCCAGGCCAGCAGCATGAGAAGTACCCCGCCCTGCCCCAGGACTACTAAGTCAGAAACTTGAGTGGACCCAGCGACCTGCTTTAGCATGCCTCCCGTTTCTTCCATTTCTGACGCATGGTAATATTTGAAAAGCAGTGATTTAGAGGATATATCAGAAGTGAAGCAATTTTAGGTATTTTAGGCAGGAAAGCATTTAAGGTAATAAGTGCTTTAAAACCCATAAAAGGAGTGGTAGAGGGGAAACACAGGTCATGGGAGTGTGCCTCTGCTAGCTTGGTTCACCTCCAACTTTCAGAAAGGTAGGAAGTTGCAGGAAATTCAGAAAACTTCTTGCAATCATTTCAGCTTCAGAGGTAGATGATTCATAGAAAAAGGCTGGAGGCCACCCCCTCATTGGCTGAGGTCACGGAGAAACAATTATTTGGCTTCTGTTTATTTTTCTCCCTCCAAATCTCACACAGATGCTTCTTACTGGTGGGATCTAAACTGGAAACCCATAGACAGGAGTTCTGGGAAATATAATTGACAGATGCCCAGCCCCTGTGATTGGGGGCAGAGCATAACGGGAAGAATGGTGTTGAGTTGCCAGCAGACCATCTAACACAGACAGGAAAAAAAAATGAGAGTTATATTTGAGGTGCAGATGACACATTTTTGTTCAAGGGTGAGGCAGGCAGTTGGACACCTGAGTCCGAGACTTGGGGGTGAGTCTGGAAAGGAAGATCTCAGTGTGAAAATCTTTATCACATAGATGGTATTAAAAGCCTTCAATTCCCAAGATAGCATCGTCAGAGAGAGTATGTAGCCAGAGAAGGTATTAGAGACTCAGAATGGAGCCCTTTTTGGCCAGAGAAAGAACAAATAATCAAGGACCCAGAGAAAAAGGTGACACCCAAAGAAGTGCACTGTCTGGAAGCCTCAAGGTGGGAGTGTCTGAAGAGGAGGAGGAGCTGATGCAGTCCGAGACTGCAGGAGGTCTGGTTTAACGGAGATAGACAATGGATTCTTTGGCTGGAAAGATGAAAGCTACTGGTGAAACAAAAGAAGCCACTTTCAGAAGCATGATGGGGACAAAACTGTCTGGAAGCAATTGAGGGAGAATGAACATAAAGGATGAGGAAGTGGAGACGGGGAAGTGGCATCCCATTCAAGGACATTTACTATGAAAGGGGACAGAGGGCTGTGCCACTGCCAGGGTCTTGGCTGTTTTGAAGAAGGAACTCAATCTCAGAGAGTTTCTATGACTTGACCAAGGTCTCTGACTAGTAGGTGGCATTTAAACCCATTTACCCCGAGGCTGACTGTCACCGAGTCCTGTGCTCTATGTCCTCCCCAAGACAGACATTCCACCATTGTTCAAGTTGCTCTTTTCTCTGGATTTGTTTTCTGGTACTTATTAGAAAAAAAATTAAATTCCCTAGTTACTCCTCAAAGCCTCTTTTCAGGAGGTGACTTTTTTCTTATCGGAAAAGAGATGTCATTAGGCAGAGGCAGGGGTGAGGCCCCAGGCTGGTCTTTGTATCTTCAAAAGCAAATGCCTTCTGCTGATTTCCTTCCATCAATACTTTCACAGAAAAAGAAGTTTCAAAGTGATAACAGGGTGAAGGAAGATTGTCACCCCTTCCCTTTGATTGTCCCAGGTTAATAAACCAGTATTTGTGTAAAGGGATTGTCTCCAATGGCTAAATGAATCTAAGGCAGACAAAAAAGATAACTCCAAAAATAATCACAACAGAAGCAAGCAAGCACCACACGGGGATAGGTCCAGAGCTGCCTGTCACTCACTGTCTTCCCTAAGGACATAAGATGTCACTACCTACCAGGGCCCAGACCACAGATTGACCACTAGACCTGAATCCTTCCTGTGTGACATGAGATGTACTTGATTTAATCAACCCAAGAGAGGCTAAAAGACAGCAGTGCTTTCTGCAGAGCTGATAGAATGATCTACTCATCAGCTGGTTTGATTGAATTTACCGTTTGTAACCCAATGCTTGGAATCTTGGTCACACATGTTCCCTTACATGCTAGAAATTACCACCAAATCAGTATTCTCACAAATCGAATAATTAAACTAAGAAAGGATGATCTGGGCCAGGTGCAGTGGTTCACGCCTATAATCCCAGCCCTTTGAAAGGAGGCCAAGGTGGGCAGATGTCTTGAGCTCAGAAGTTTGAGACCAGCTTGGGAAACATGGCGAAAACTTGCCTCTACAAAAAATAATAATAATAATACAAAAATTAGTCAAGCGTAGTGGTGCACACCTGTAGTCCCAGCTACTTGCGAGGCTGAGGTGGGAGGATTGCCTGAGCCCAGGAGGTCAAGGCTGCAGTGAGCCAAGATTGCACCACTACATACCAGACTGGGACACAGAGCAAATATATGTATCAAAAAAAAAAAAAAAAAAAAGAGATGGAGGCAGGGGGTTATCTGATTTGAATTCCATCTTGAAATAAAAAAATAAATTTTGTCTTATTTTATTAATTTAGTTGAAAAAGTAACACATGGACATTGTAGGGGAAAATGAGGAATTACATTTCAGCAGTGTGGTGGACATGACAACACCCTACTCAGATTCCCATTCAAGAAAAGACTGGTTGCCCTAGCTGCTGGGGGTGCCATGGGCTGATAGTTCCAGCTGTCACATCTTTCAGCTCCTGAGAGCTGCTTAGTTATGAGCTTGCCCTTCCCAGGGAAGCAGATATCCCGTGACTCATCACAGATGCCTGTCTATTTCTGTCCAACAGGGGACAACTTGTTTGGGCCATGCACACTCCAGAGCTCCCTGGGGCTGGGCAATGGCTTTATTAAGCCTGCACTCGAGCTTTACTCCTTCTTTTGCCCAAACCCGCTGCCTCTCCCTTTCTCTCCTGGGTGTTGGTACTCATAAAAATCCCATCTCGGTTTCTGATTTCAGAGAACACAGCCTGGGATAAATGGTACTCGGGGTGGTTTAAGAAAGCAGGCTGGAATTTTGGAGGAGGAGCACTGTCTGCAAGCTGGCCATGAGGACCCATCACTGGCGGTGGGTGGAGCGTGGACAGCCTCTGGCGTGAGGTAGCAATCCAGCTGTTAAAACTCTCGGCTTTGATGAGTTGGGATGGCATGCCAGTGGAAGACAATACCTTCGCTGGAGCAACTGACCACAAGTATGTACTGGGGCAGGGCTGTAACTGTAAGGATAATGGCCTGAAACGCTATCGTTAAAACACCACTGATATTCTAGAAAACATCCCGAAAAGCACAACTGAAAGGCAAGTATGAAAGCCAGAGGACCTTCCTGGTATCTAACAAAGAAGCTTTCATCTCCTGCAGAGGAAGGACGGAGAAAGCTGAAGCTCAGCTCAGGATTTCATAGTAAGAGCAGACAAACTCCAGAGAAATTCAATCCTCAACCAAGATAGCGCCATTATGTCAAGGTCAGGGTCCTGGAGGGGGAAAAATGAGGCCCACACTTTTGGGATGAGAATACCTAGGCAGATGCCTCTGGGAGTTTCAATTCCCAGATTCCTCGGAACCCTCCATGCCTGAAAAAAAATTCTAACCTTCCCTATAAAGTATAAAGGTCTAAGGTTCAATGCAGAAGCTGCTTTCCCATTAGACAACATATGCCCCTTTCACGATCTGTCCCCGCATCCTCTACCGGCCATTCGGCCTGTAGGTAGGGCTAAGTCACAACACAACCAGGCTGTGGGCCTGATACAGGAAGAAAGGAACTATATCCCAAGGAGGCTATAAGCTCTAGCCAGCATGGCTTGCAGGAGCCAGGGTGCTTAGTCAGTGACCACGGGTGTTTGATCAATGGGGTGAGAATATGGCTCAGGTGGAGTATATTGATTTGGGAGCTCTCTCCCAAGATACACCTTCTCAAGAAGTCTGGGTCATGATGCAAACTTGCTGCTATGATGGAACGCAGAAACACGGAGCAAGTGATAGGTCATGGGAAGTGACACTGAAATGCCAGAATGGCCATGGCAGATGCTCAGGAGGGGATGAAAAGGCTCTGCGAAGTAGGCATGCTGTAGTAAATACATCATGTACAGCCAGAAGATACAACAGATGTTCTAATGTTCAACAGACGTGCTAAGAAAGACTCAAAGGGCATGCCATTTTCTAAGGCCAGGAGTTAGGGGCACCATCATCACTGAGGTGTTCAGAGGTGGCTCTCCCTGGAAGACAGGGCTGATGGTAGGAAGGGGTGTTTCAGAACTAGGTCCACTGAGGGCAAAGGGGATGATAGGACCTGGGACCAACAACAAATGCCAGCTAACAGCGATTACCCACCACAAGCCAGGTGTGCACAATGATCAGCATGAGCACCTGGGAAGGAATGGCATCCAGGGAAGTACTTGATTTAATCAACCCAAGTTGATTAAATTTGAGTTGATTATGGACGGTTCTATTATCCGTCTCCATAACTCTCTGCATCACAGAAATGCAGAGAGTTATGGAGACGGTTAATAGAATATGGGCTCCAGTTCCTCTTATTAAACTTCCTCTTCCAAGTTTCCCATGAGAAGGCAGGGGGCTCACTAGAATCCTGGGGAAGCTGCTCCCACAATGCATATGAAGAACTGGATCCGCATGATGCAAAACATGAACCACGGATCCCGAGATGTCCATTCAGCTCCCCACAGAGGAAGGACTTGCTCCCGCAGCTGTGAAGAGAACACTCAGTAGACACCTTCCAGTTGTCAGCTGCAGGGTGACCTCATCCAAGAGCTTGCTGGTCCTGAGGCAATCCACATCCAGTGACCCATCACAGGAGGCATACAAATCTGGCCTTTTCCACCGAATGGGGAACGCTCTGATGGGCCAAATCTGTTCAGTAGTGTCCTGAGTGGTTGGCCAAGCTTTTGTTAGGTCCACATAGTAACTCAACTCCTCCCCAGCTCAGCCCCGCTTTCTGCCCCACCCTTCCACGGTAGTCGATACGGAAATGAGCTGCCGACAACCTCACTCAAGGAAGCACAGGCTGGCCAGTGCAGGGGGTGCAGTTGGCAGATGACCTCTAGCTGTCAGCGCCTTCCAGGTCTGTCTCAGGGGCAGTGAGCCACCACGCCAGAGGTCTCTCCCTTCCCCGGAGACAGCCTGCCTCAAGTGGCTGAGGGACACAGGGCTGCTCAGCCCCATTTAAAACACCGGATTGGATGAGGCTTAATTGGGCCTGCACTGGAGTTCAGCATCTGCTTCCAATCAGTGCTGCTTCTGCTGCCTCCTTTCCACAGGTGTTGATACCTAATAAACATCTTGTAACCCATGCTTCCTTTGTCTCAGTGTCTACCTCTAGAAAACCCAACCTGTGCCAAAGAAAAAGAAAAAAAAAGAATGTGAATTACAATCACCTCAGATCACAACAATCCCCCACTACCACCATAAATACAGCGTGTCTTGAAGACATGATAGCTCTGTCGCAAGTGCACGAAATCATCCAAATAAATTGTAAACTGTTAAGTCACCCTTCTGTTTATTCAATGACAATGTCAAAATCTCAATTTTTTCATCAGAATAAAATATAAAAGCCTGCCAGTACCATATGTAAGTGATCTGTAGCCCCCAAACATTTTAAGAATGCTACATTTATGCCATCCAAACATAATGTGACATCCAATATTTTGTAGTAGCAAGACCTCTTGACCTGGGTGTCGGTTCTCTCTTACCATGAAGCATATTACCACCAACTTAGCAGCTTCAGACAACACACACATTATCTCACAGTGGGTGAGGAATCTGGGCATGAATAAATTGGGTTATTTTCTTTACAGCCTCTTATAAGGCTGCAATCAAAGTGTTGTCCTGGGCTGGGGTCTCATCTGAATCCTCAGCTAGGGAAGGATCCCTCTCCAAGCTCACTTGACGATTGTGAACAGGATTCAGTTCCCCTCTGTGGGATGTTAAACTGGACCCTCATTTTTCCAATGACTGTTGGCTGCAAGCAACCCTCCATTCCTTGCCATGAGAGCCTTTCCAACGTGGAAGCAGCTTCATCAAAGTCAGCAAGCCAAGAAGACAAAAGAGGGAGTCTGAGAGCAAGACAGAAGTCAGCAAATCCATAACTGCATCATGGAGTTGACACTTCCTCAGTGTTGCAAAATTCTATTGGCTAGAAACAAATTATTCAAGGGGAGAAGATTACATAAAGCTGTGAATACCAGGAGGCAGATGTCACTGGGCCGCATCTTAGAGGCTGCCCACCACACTAAATATGTGCATATTTATGTTTGCAAAGCTGGGATTGTGCTGTTTTATAATCTTCAAATTTCTAAAATGCAAATGACTTTCTATGTCCATAAAAGTCATCTGTATATCATTGTTAATGACTGCATAGTATTCCATCAAATCGCTCTTATGATTTATTCACCAAGCCCTATTACTGAACTTGAGACTTTTTTCCAATTTTTATTTCTACAAGTGATGCTGTTACACACATCTTTGTATCTAAACATTTCCACCCTCATTTATATATTTTCTTGGGAAAGAATTCCTAGAGATGAGTGGAATTGTGGAGTTGAAGACAATGCTCTTTTTAAAGACTACTTTATGAAATGTTTTTAATTGATCTCCAAATAAAGGACTTCTTAGATTGGCAAGAGCCCTCCATTCCTCTCGAGGTAAGGCATACTTCTCTTTCTAGGGCATGCCAGATGTACAGGAGAAGCAGGCCTCCTTCTGGTGGGTCTATATATTCCATTCTTACTATCAATTCACCCTACATAATGGGCACCCATATAAAAGGCCTTTATTATAACACCAAATTGCCCTCAAGAGAAGTCGTTCCAATTTACCATCCTATGAACAGTGTATGGATTTATCCTCATTTATTTTAGATCCATTATATGAGAAGGTGCTGGTCCATCCTTAACGAAGTTCATATGTGGGTTTTATGCTGATCCATTTCCCAGATGCCTCTGGAGCCAGGCAGAGATCACAAGTGTGAGGCAACTTCAAAACATTCATGGAAAAAATGGAATTGAAAGATAAAAATAGAATCCAAGCATAGTGGCATGCATCTGTAGTCCAGCTACTCAGGAGGCTGAGGCAGGAAGATTGCTTGAGCCCAGGAGTTTGAAACCAGCCTGGGCAACATAGCAAGACCCTATCTCTAAAAAAATAAATAAATAAATAAATAATGTAAACTTTATTTCTCAACATAATCTTCATGAAAGTCAAAACAATTTTGTAGGTTATGATACTAGCCATTTAGTCCATTCCTAAACAATGTAGGGTCCTCAGAATTTAACCTGTTAATGCAATATTTTCTATATTATTCACTAAAGAGCAATGGGTTCCCTTTACAGATTTTTTAAGATTAGGAAACAAAAAGAAGGCAGAAGGAGCTAAATCAGGACTATAAAGTGAATTCCTAATGATTTTCCATTTAAATTATGATAAAATTGCCCTTGTTTGATAAGGAATGAGCAGGACCATTGTCATGGTGAAGAAGGACCCGCTGGTGAAAATTTCCCAGCAGTTTTTGGGCTAAAGCTGTGGCTAACTTTCTCAAAACACTCTTATATAAGCAGATGCCATCATTCTTTAGCTCTCCAAAGAGACAACAAGCAAAATGCCTTGAGCACCCAAAAAAACTGTTGCCATGACCTTTGCGTTTGGCCGATGCATGTTTGCTTTGACCGGACCACTTCCTTCTCTTGGTAGCCATTGCTTCAGTTGTGCTTTCTCTTCGGGATCATACTGGTAAAGCCATGTTCCATCTACTGCCACAATTCTTCAAACAGGCTTCAGGATCTTGATTAAAATTTCCATTGAAAGCTGTGCTCTGGTCTGCAGCTGATCTGGGTGCAATGATCTTGGCACGTATTGAGTAGAAAGTTAGCTCAACTTTAATTTTTCAGTCAGAATCGTGTAAGCTGAGCCAATTGAGATGTCTTTGGTGTTGGCTGTTAATCATTGCTCAACTTCAATTAAAACACAAACAAGATTAATTTTTTTCCTTAAAAATTGATGTGGATGATCTGTTGCTGCAGGCTTCATCTGCAACATTGTCCCATCCCTTCTTGACACACGTTATTCATTTGTAAACTGCTGATTTCTTTGGGGACATTGTCTTCATAAAATCTTTGTAAAGCATCAGTTATTTTACCATTCTTCCATCCAAGCTTCACTATAAATTTGATATTTGTTTTTACTTCAATTTTAGCAAAATTCATGTTGCTCTGAGAGGGGCTCTTTCCAAACTGAGGTCTTATCTCTCTTAGTGCCTCAATCTAGATCCTGTTCAGACAAGTTATCATGAGTTTATTTTAGTGCAACAAATTTTTGAAATCCATGTATGGCTTTTTTCATAATATGTATTTTTTCATTAACATTTTGAAAACCTCTCAAGTGTGAGTCAGACTAGATGTAAGTCACAGAAGAGTGGGGACCAGTTCAGAACTGGAATGTCTATGGTCCACTAAAGGCTTTCCTATTCATAAACATTTTTAAACACGTTGCTGGCCCAAGAAAATATTTTTGTGGCTCAGATTATACATGGGCTATGAATTTATAATCCATGACTTATTCCTGAGAAACAATTGATAATTTTTTAAAAGTAGAGTTGATGCCTCTGATCATGAAACTAAAGCATTTCCTAAGCAAAGCCAATTGCTTCATACAAGTGACCTTGGGTGGTAAAGCAGTCAGTCCTTGCTACATAAAACATCATACAAAATGGGCCATCAGGAACTCCAAGATGGACAAAGAACACAAAAATGACCAGACTTTCTCTTCTTGGGATGCAAAACTAGATGTCATTAAAACTATAACTGAATGAACAAATGATGACAGCTTCTTGCTACAGTGTTCACGTTCTTCTTACCTGCTATGGGAGCAGAGCTCTCTCCTTTTGAGAACCTGGGAGTAATGGGAGATGCATTTATAAATACACCCACACTTTCTGTGAATCTCAGCAGCTTCAACTCCACATCCCTGGAGGACTGACTATAGGAATCCATTAAGTTAATGAGAGGTTGGGTGCAGCTGTATCTGTGCAACATGTGACAACCGTCACCCCATAATTGAATCAGGGATCTTTTGCAAAAACTATGAGGGGAAGTTATGGCTTCTATTTCTTAACTGCCAGGGTGCTGGGCACATAAGAAGATATTTAATAACTACCTCATGTTTCTTACATGACTTCATTTATACAAATGCTGTATTAATGTAACCCTCCTTCTCTTCCCCCAAGAAAGATTTACTGTTTTATATACCTTTCTTTTGAGAGTAGGAGGGGTATTAAGAGAAGACTCTTGGTCTGATTTTATGCTATATAAGGATAACTGGGCAAAGTGGACAGATTTTATACTTTTTAGCTTTTAAATGTAAACGGCTAGAAATGCACACCTACTCTGGTTGTGCCCAAATCAGGGATAGTGCAAAATGTCAATCTATTATTAATTTTCATCACTCATGCAAGGTGTCATTCTGTTACTGATTTTCATTGCTGATTATTGGGAGAATTGCTCAAATTTAATTTCTTCATCAAGGCTAGAAGCATTAATGAAAGGACCCATCTGCAAAGATTACCTGGATTTTGCAACCAATTTTTGATGATCCGAGTGCATCTCTCCTTGATTCGTTTGCCTTGAATACTGATTTCCACAGACAGTACGTCCACTTTTCATTTCAGCTCCAACCATACGGTGATTGAAACTGGCTTCCAGGAATTCAGGTTAGTCGATAAGCAAAAGGCAAGATTCCTCCCCTCCAGTCGGTTGTAACCTCTCCCAATCCTATTCTCATTCTCTCACTTTATCCTTTGGCCCTTCCCTGCCCCAGGATTTACCTGGCACTGACTCAGACCGGGTCCGCTGTCTTTCCAGGGCCCCTCGTCTAGCGCAGTGCCGTCTGGTGGTCCCCGTCCGCTATTACAGCAGGGCAACAACAGCAGGGAAAAGCGTACCCAATCCGTGAAAACGAAGACAGCCAGGATTAACCATACAAAAGCAAGCAAAAAAAAACCGATATAGAGAAACAGAGAAAGAGAAAAAAATCTTCCTTCTGTAGAACTTCCCACAGATTCAAAAGTGGCATGAAAACAGAGTAAGAAGTGATTCTGTTGAGACTATTTACAAACATCAAAACTATACTTCTATTCACATATTTTTTCAAAATACCTTTTATTTTGTATTGGTCAGGGGATGGGGGGGACTTTTGCGTGGTTAATCACTCCCTAAAGAAGCTCTTTCTTTACTGGCTCATGAAAGCAAAACTGTAAAATGTTTCTCTATTCTCTAGCAAATTATGATGAATCATCAATATTATTGACACTTAAGAGTTTAGCCTTTCAAACCGCCACAGCAAACCTCAGAACATACAAAGCATCTGACATTCACAACGCCTAGCTGGGTACCGTAATCCTGGGTCCTGGCTGGTATTTTGCCATGTAAAGAAAAAAAGAACAAAGTGGCAGTTATCTTTTTTTGGAAATTACCCCAAAAATGTTTATTGGATGTGATTTTTAAATTTTTCTATTTTTAAATGGGTGTTGCTTAGTGATTCTGCCCTACCATTATTTGTGGTCAAATCCATTGTGGAGACTGAGAAAAAGAAGTTCTTTTCCTGCCAGCTTCATCTTCCCCATTGATTTCCTCACCCAGTGCATGCCCCTAATGGAGCTTGATATGAATGCAGCTTGGCTTTTGTTTTCTTTCTTTGTTGGCACACCTCTGCCAGAGACCAGCTGTGGTCTGAGCTCCAGGTACTCATCCCGCAGGGAGGAGTCTGTTCCACCCAGAGGCTGGAAACCGGAGGGAAAGGAGGGGAGGAGAGGATGGGTTTCCTTTTGCTAGGCCTTGAGCCACAAGTGAGTATTATCTTTTGAAATGAGCTGCACTACAGAAAATAAGAGCTTTATAAAATACACGAAAGCCAGGAAGTTAGCCATCCAGGTGGAAAGGTAGAATGACAACATTAGAAAACATGGGAAGTCCTCATCTCAGATGAGGTCCCTTATACCTTAAAAACTGCAATGTAAGTGCAGTATTCTCAAACGTATCCTCGCTGGCCCAAATGGGGCTTATTCACACAAACAAAAAGAAAAGGGAAAGGGAAAGACATCGGTTAAGAAAGTCCTCCAGAATCCTGTTCTCTCTCCCTCCCTCTTTTTCTTCCTCTTTCTTTCTCTCATACATTCTTTTTCTTTCTTTCTTTCACTCTCACTTTCTTTCCTCTCTTTTTCTTTCTTTCAAAAAAAAAAAAAAAAGAAAGTCCTCCAGGGTGTCTGCCACTGATTCTGCATTCCTGAGCTCTCCCCACACAGCCAAGAGCTGAATCCGTGGACTTGAGCCTGTGGGTCCCTCTGATAAAACTCAGAGAGTTTGGCTGAAGATATTACGGGGACTTAGAGGGGTATAATAACCACCTCTAGAGCCTTTCCCCCTTTAAAACCCCCAGTCCTTCCCCTTGGGAAGAAAACTAGAAGCTCAAGCTGGCCTTCCTGATCTCTCTCCGGCCCATGCTCTGCTATATTGGGAAAGTCACATGCATTTCTCTGACTCAGTGTGTGAGTAACTTAGATGCTCACAGAGGTTGCTGTGATGAGCCCAATCTACCTCCCAGTGATGTCAGATAGTGTGAGGCCATGGCTTTTCACAGGGTCACTTAGGGAAATTTACTGAACTGTTTTCAGACAGAAACATCAATGCAGTGCCCTCTTGTCATTTCAGTGAATTTCCAGAAACCTCCAAAATGGACTGTATTTTCTCCATTGGATCAAGGCTATAACAGAGGGTTCTGTTACTGCCCAAGGATTTGGAAGTGAATAAATCATAGCTATTACCATATTATAACGTGTCGACATAGAGGCAGATACACAGCTACAGATCCCTATATAGAGTTGCCAAAATTATCTCCCTGTTGGTAAACATTTACTCTAACCCTCAGTTATATCTGGGAGTTCAATGTACCCTAAGGAATATTTGTAACACAGAAGCGTGCAACACTACTAGGTCATAAAGATGATCTTTCCAAACAAATGTTAACACTAATAAATGTTAAGTAGTTATAATGCCCTCTTAGAGTTTGGAAGAGTTCGAGACCTTCTGGATTTTACAAATCTCTAAGAAACCATCCAAGGAAACTTATATTACTGTTGTCTTTTTTGTCTCAATAAATTCTCTCCTAGCAAAGAAAAAAAAAGTTATTCCAAAATATGTAATAGCCTCCAGGCTGCTGCATTCAAGGTGAGGATCATTCTTCTCAGGGAGAGCAGCACGGGGCAGGATGACTGGAAGACCTCACCAAGGACTTTATTTGTGGAGAGTTGGAAAGGAACAATGTCTTTATTATAGTCCTCATACTTGTCTACCCCTCCCCGCGTGTTAATGTATCCTCTGTGTTGCAGCCTGCATGAAGTCACCAGCAGTGGTGTCTGAGCCATGGTGAGGTAGCCGAGGACACAGCCCCCTCTGCCTGTGTTTGCTGGTGAGACCAGGGCACCCTGTGGATGTGAAGCCACCTCGTCTTTTCTTTGAATCACCTGCTCCCTCCAAACGAGGGGGCTTACCTGTGATTCAGAGCCATGAACAGAGATGTCCAGGTTGGATGGTGAAGAGGCCACCACCAGGTGAAGAGGATGTAAGAAAGGAACCCTGAAGCCTCTCCAAAGCTTTCAGCACCAGTGGGGGAACACTTCGCAGGCTGTGTTTTCCTCCGCTGAAAATTGTAATATGAATATTAGGTAGATGCTTACAAAACATCAAAGAAAGGTTGAAAATTGTCTGCAAAACCAATTTTACTAAATATGTGTGTTTATATTGGTTTATTGAGAAAGAATATTAAGCTCTGGCAAAGAAAAAGAAACTTGGTGCAGAGAAAATAGGCATAACAAATTTTAATAACATTTTCCTGATTACAGAGTAATTTATGATCATTGTAGAAAATTTATAAAGCAGAGAAAAGTATGAAGAAAAATCAAGATCAATGCAAATTTTACTACCTAGAGATAACTGCTCTTTGACAAATAATGTATGATAAATATATGTTTTACAAATAAATATATTACATTTTTATCCTATTTTTGCATTATCATAAATAATAAAGGTCTGTATGAAATGAGCACTTTATGCTAACAATCTACTAAGTTCTTTAGACACATTATCTTAGTTTATTCTTTCTTACTAAAACCCGTGAATTCAGTATTATTATTGTTTCCATTTAACATCAAGGAACTAAAACAGACCAAGCTCACACACATAGCAAAATATAAAGATGGGTTCTGAGCCCTGATAGGTGTGATCTCAAAATCAACTCTAAACCAGAACTACTCAAGTGTGGTCCAGGGACCTGTGCTGATCTATGAACTGTATATTACTGATCAATGCTGAGATAAGTTTAGGAATTGAGGACAAGCATTTAGACGCTTTTGTGGCAGCTTCACGTTGTGACTCACGTAATCACTGACTCGTATTGATGAAGGGTCTGGGGGTGCACAACTTGCCTAACGAGGGGCACCTATTGTCAACTGAATACCAGTCAGGCAGTAGGACACTCGCTCTGAAACCAATTGGAGATTTCAAGGGGGAAAAATATGGTCCTTTGCCACAAATAGTTTCCAAAGCATTGCTCTAAACCATTATATTGCCTCCCTAGAGCAAAAACAAATCAGTGTAGCCGAGTAAGATGCTAAGAAATAGGAAGATACAGCCTTGTGACACTCAGCTTCAGAAACAGCTTTGTTGCCCACAGACTCGGTCATTAATGATGAGTGACTTTCGGCAAGTCCTTGCTCCACCCGAGCATAAGACAAGGCTGGTGAGGACTTGCCTGCAGAGCTGGAGATGGGAGACAAAAATCCTATGATGGGCTTTTCCATTCTTACTGTGGCAGACGCTACTGATTGTCCCCATCCCCCACCCCACATCTTTCCCTCCTTTCTTCCAAGTCAGAGTGTCAGCTGAGCACACAGAAGCCCAGAATAAGGATCTGTTCCCTGCATCCCTTGCAGCTAGGAGGGGCACAGGAGAGGGTCCAGACAGATGGGTGTATGGGAGCATCTCCTGGAGGTGCCCGGAACTTTCCTCTTTTTGCTTATTATTTCTGCTTCCATTCTATTGCTTGGAACATGGATTTGATGGACCAAGAGGAATGAGTCTCACCATGGAAATGGTGGAAAGGAAGCTCAAAGAGTCAGAATCCCTGGGGACATCACAGAATGACCACAACAAAACCAGTGCTGGCTGCCTGCTGGACAACTGGCACATGAAGAATAAACTTCTGTTTCGAATAGGTCACTGGTTTCTGGAGTTTATTGTTCCTTGTAGCCAAATCCAATCCAAACTAATATACTCATGAGGACAAATTGGTCTCTTGATCACCACCCCTTTCCAGTTTTTCGCAGTCCGCTCTGTCAAATCTGATCTGAGAACTGGGAAGAAAGGATGTACAACCACACAGACTGCATTTGAGGCAGGGGGGCAATGAAAGAGGATTCCAAACCGGATATTTTACAAGAAACTGACTGGGTACCAAGAGGCTCCTTCCTCTGTCCACTGTTTGGTGCCATCCCAGCAGATCAACATCCTGGTGAACGCTGACATGTGTTTGGGGACTATCCTATTTGGAGTGTACTTTAGAGACAGCATTTCACCTGGCATGCTCACAAAGGTATCGTAACCAGTGACTTGTTGCCACTGGTCCCTGGTTTTGTGCTGGAGGTGGCACATGCTGGCCATTCAATACAGTCGTTATTAAAAATTGAAATATGTCAACTTGAAGTTCAATAAATTATATCCAAAAAAGACAATAAATACTCAGAACTCATCACTCCCTAATTTTATTTTCCACCCTTGACTATGATCTATGTTCTTGAAGTTATCTTCTTTTCTATATGAATATGGTGGGAATACTGTGTCATGGCAGGCAGTTCACATCTTTTCCTAACTCTGCCTTCAGCAATGTGATGATGATAGTTTGAAATTGACCATGATGGGAACAGCTATGGACTGGGATTCCTTCCTCCTAGATAATGTGGGGCCAGAGAGGAATAAAAGTCCCTGCCCCTTTGGAGTTTCCAGTCTCATTGAAGTAACACAAACATGAAATAAAATAGTATATATCAAAGAGAACTGGCATTGAGCTCAGCTAGGATTCAAGAGATCTACAATCTGTTCTCAGCTCTGAAACAAGTGGTGGGACAGTTGGCAAGTCTCTTGGTCCCTCAGTCACAGGGTTTTTCATCTGGAAAATCCCCCTGGACTCCAAGCTCCACCAGGGGAGGAGCTGCGCTTACCTCATTCACTGCCACATTCAAGCCCTCCAGCATAATTCCAGACAATAAGAGGCAATGAAGCAATGCTTGTCAAGTGAATGAACAAGTGGGAAAGTACCATCTCTGTCAACCCTTCCAGCTCTGAGAATGCAGAGGTCCATGATTCAAACTAAGGTTAAGAGAAGTGGCACAAGACTGGGAGCCAGGGATGGTCAACACGAGCCAGCTTCCTCTGATACCTAAAAGGAAGGTGCCATGCTGAACTCTGGGAAAGCCAAGAAGTTGGACAAGCCAGGAATTCTGACTGAGAGGTCAAAGTGATCATTCCTTGAAGCCCTGGTGAGAATCATGAATGGACATTCCTGTTTGTTCTTCTCTGCTGTCTGGCACTTGACTTCATGCTTTAGTTCAATACTGCCTTGAGTCTCGACTGAAGAGTTTGCTAAAATCCCAGCAAAAAAAAAAAAAAAAAATCATTGAACCATCCCCCCATCTGCTGGCACTTCCAGCTCACTGTGGAGCTCATTCTTACACCTCTCCTAAGATCTCTTACTGATAATCTCGTAAATATTTACAGCAATCGCCCCAGTACATTTCTTTTCTCTCCTTGGCTAAACTATAATTTTGCTATTTAAAAAAAGTTACAAATGGAATGCAATTGTGCCCTTGACTTTTCCATATTCTTACCACTCTGAGTCTGATTTTGAAGGGGAAAACATTGCTTTTGTGAGAGTACTCAACTTAGTGTAAATTTCTCAAGACAAGGCAAGTTCTCTCATTTATTAGCAGTGCAGAAACACAATAGCCAATGAATCTATCCCGACTATGATATTCTACCTGTTGACATCACCCTCCCATCCTACCCATCCCCAACATACACACACAGTTCCTCCTTCAGAGATGATGAAAAAGCAAGACCATTACAACTCTGTAGTTATTTCACATTCTAAATTGCTCCTGGAGCGAGTTCAAAGGTGTCGGTTCAGAATTTTGGATGAGATTGTTATTTATTCTTAATTTAAAAAAAAAAAAGTCAGAATTGACTGAAAGAACTAGTTTTTTCCATGTGAAAAGATGAAAACGGAGATTTACAGTCTCACAAATGATGAAGGGTGCACAATGAGTGAAGATAGATTTGTTCCCAGAATCCTGACATGCCAGAACTAAGGGCCCACAGTCAGAATTTACAAAGATGCCTGTTTAGAGATCTATTTAGAATTGCCCCAAGTGTGCAATAGGCTGTTGGCCAATCCACTGTCCGAAGTGTTGCTGGGGCCAAGGTAGGAATTCAGCTTGAGATTCAGTTTCCTCAAATGTAAAAGGGAGATAATGTTATCTATGTGAAAGGATTGCCAGGATTAAACAAGAGAACTAGTCCAGGTCCGTGCCTTGCACTTGTGTGAGCTCACAAATGTTAGCTCCACTCCCCTTTGCTCCTGCCCCTGTCTGACTTGCCCCCATTTCCAGCCAGTCACTTGGACAAATTATTATCAATACAGACCTTACTCTTCCCAAGAAGTCGCTCAGGTGAAAATTCTGCATTGCTGGGGTGAAGGAGGGAGTTTAGCCCTACGTCTAAATGGTAGATAAAGTTTTAGAGTTTCCATGAATTCAGGCTTTGGGTGGTTCCTCTTTCTTGAGGTTGCAGCTAGAAGGACAAACATGCCCTCAGCCAGTGTCAGACACAAGTAAGGGATGTCAGTGTGATCCCGATGGGCTCTTTGAGCTTCTGAAAAGCCTCTTAGCCCTCGGTCCCTCATTACTACAAACTGCCCAGGGCCTTACCAGTTGCCTGAATAGCTTATATACTCGATTAATTTGAGTTAAAATGTTAATGGGTGGTAATGGCTTTTAATTTGTGGCCACTCCTGCATTTTAACCCAAACACTCAATGACTTAATCTACAGAAATGATGGACTATGGGACCCTCCGGCTTCTTGGAATATCCAAGGCAGGATAAGATACTTGCTTAAACAGACAAGCAAGCAGGAGGGGAGGGGTCAGGGTGGCAGTTCACATCAGCAGACTGACATTCGCCGCCAATCTCATCATTCTTTCTTCTTCTGGATTCCAGAAACAAACTCATTTTTCAGAGGCAGCAACGGGTGGTGGAGGTACGCAGATCACTTGTTAAAGCAGCTGGCCCAAGTAGACCCAAGCCTGAGTGATCACAGACAGCAAGTACGCTATGGTCAATGATCACAGGGGTTTCCATCACCCTCCACAAAAGCTCCCACTTCAGTGACTCCCATTGCAAGGACAGCGTCTATGTGAGGAAGCTAGCTCTACTTCCCAACAGATACACTTGAGAGACATTGCTTTATGGGTCTGATTCCAGGGATTTCTCTAAATGGAATGGAACCATTCGACAAAAGGTTCCACTGTTTCCTCTTCATTCATATGACTCCTCTCTGGTGTGTGCAAAGGAGGAAGACTGAGCTTGGGATGAGAACATGGGTCATCTAACAGGAAATGGAAATAGATTCTGCTGCAATCCTGGGTCACCGAACAGGAAATGGAAATAGACTCTGCTGTCATTGTGCTTGCAGCAAAGATGTTTACCTGACCTGGTGAATTTAGGATCACGGCAACACTTCCATGATGTTCTGCATGGTAAGGGTATAGTAGGTAGAAAAGGAGAGGAGCAGAGAACAGAGGAGAGAGAGGCCAGCCAGTTTCTTCTTGGACTTTTGCATGATCTTATTAATCAATTATAAGTGAGCCAGGAGACCTTAGCTCTACTGTAGCTCAAATCCCCTATCGTAATTAGACATTTGAATGTCTGGGTTTTTTTTGAACAGTGAGCCACTAGAGGGCGGGAAACCCGAGATGTCTCTCTCCACCTGGTGTTTCCAGCCCCTAGCACAGAGCCGATACAAGGTAGGCTTTTAAATATTCCTGCACTTTGGAGTGAATGGAGGAGCGATTCAAATATTGAGCAGCATACTGGACGCACCCTGTTCTTTCCCCTACCTATTCGGATATCTCAACCATTTCTTTCAGAAAAACAAGGCAAAATGATGACCAAACCACCCTTCAAGCAAGACCTGGCATTTTGAAAACCTGAAGTCAGGATGGTTAGACCACGTGCCAGCCACACTGATGGGAAATCCCTCTTTCGACGTCTTGTCCCTGCCTCTGACAGGGAGAGTGACGTCCAACAGGGATCTCGACATCAGAAAGTCTCACCCCAAGAAAAATATGTGGTATTTTCGAGGTGCTTACTGTAAAAGAGGCAGAGGTGCACTGACTTTGCCAAGGGCTGGGAAAGAAATGATGCGCTGAGGTGAGAATTACTACATCCTTCCTCTGGGGAAAAGACACCTGATCCTGGCCCTCCTCAAAGGAGGCCACGCGGAGCTCTCCCTGCCGCTGTGCTGCTGCCCTAATCTGCTCTCCAGACAGCGTGATGGGAGCTCCTCCTGCGGGGAGAGCCTGTCCTGGCTCCCAGGGTCAACAAGTGCAGCAGCCCCCGGCTTGGAACCCTCCCTCCTGCCCCTCCTGACACACACAGAGGCAGAAGGACTCCGAGCACAAGCGGTGCTCTCTCTGTCGCCCAGGCTAGAGCGAAGTGGCGGGATCTCGGCTCACTGCAACCTCTGCCTCCCGGGTTCAAGCGATCCTCCTTTCTCAGCCCCCTGAGTTTCTGGGATTACGGGCTTGCACTACCACGCCCGGCTAATTTTTGTATTTTTAGTAGAGACGGGGTTTCACCATGTTGGACAGGCTGGTCTCAAATTCCTGACCTTGTGATCCGCCTGCCTCGGCCTCCCAAACTGCTGGGATTACAGGCGTGAGCTACCACGCCTGGCCAAGCGGTGCTTTGGTAGGAAATTCGAAGGCCCTCCTACATCCCTGGGGGCGCCAAAAGGGACTTGGGTGCTGCCAGCCCCTCGACAAACTCCTCTGGTCCAGGAGACACAGCCAACCTGCCCCTCCCATTCATTGGGGTGTGGTTTCCAGCACTTAGGACATTCTATATAGCTTTTCCAACAGGACCCCTCCCCACACTCAAACCCCAAGGACTCTTTCATAAACCAGATAATAATTTCTGGAAAGTGACATTTCTTAATTTCAGGAATTGTTCCAATTAGTGCAACAACAACAACAAAAAAAAGGCAATTATCTAATTCCAGTAAAATTTAATGGGGCCCTTCCCACCCCTGGCTAATGGTTGGTGCGAAATGTAATTTGACTTAAATTGTCTAAGGCTGTGGAAGTGTAAAATGTTCAGGAAAGGTGGGGGGCATTACCCCTTGTGGGAGCCATATTTTTCTAGGAGGCATTTTGATCAAGATAGGACTCCGGGAGTTATTGATTTGGGGGTTGAGAGTGCAAGAACTGGGCAGATGAAGGCCACCCACACCCCAGTCCCGCGAGGGCGGAGCAAGGCAGGTCGCTGAGTCTCCCAGTGGGATTCTAGTCCGGGGTTCTAGCCAGAATGTCACGACCTGTGGCAGCTTGGAGGGCTCTCTGCACCCAGTGTCGGGTCTGTAAGTGGAGACCCAGAGGAGAACCTAGGGGGAGTGGTTTCTCGAGGGCTGAGAGCCTCGCCCACAAACCGTAGTCGGCATCTGCACCGAAGTTGGCCTGTCTCAGATATTCCTTCTCTCCTCCCCTTCCCCACCTCCCCGCCTAATTCATCAACTGCTGAAATATCTGCCTGGCTGAAACCGTCTTCTCGCCGCGCTCTGTGGGCTGTCCCCAGGTGTTGGTCTTTGTGTCGAGAAAACTTTGCGAGGAGGCGAGGGCGCTGGACAAAGAGCGGGCGAAGGAGGGCTTTTGCCAGCAGAGGGGTGCGCCGCGCGGTGCGCACACTTCCCGGGGCTCAGCTCCGGAGCCGGTGGCACGCAGTGGCCGCAGCCTGGCCCCTCTAGGCCAGGAGTGGCAGCTCCAGGGAGCTGAATAAAGCCAGGCGGGAGAAGCCCAGGCCAGCGCCTGGACGTTGGAGTTGGTGGGAGGAGGCGAGCAGAGGCGCGGAGCAAAGCTGTCAAACTGAGCGCGGAGCCGGGCGCGGGGCGGGGGAGGGGAGGGGACGAGAGGGAGGGGCGGGCGGGAGCCGGGAGGGAGCGAGCGGGCTCGCCGCGCCTGAGCAACCCCCGCCTGTCGCTGCCGCTGCCGCCGCCGCCGGCCCGGACTAGCCCGGAGCGCAGGGTGTCTGTCTGCCCAGCTGCGTGCGGTGCGCCGAGGCTCCGGTGTCCACCGCTGCGCCCTCCAGCCCCTGCTGCTCGCGCCGGCCCGCGTGTGTCCCAGCGGGCGCGAACCCACCATGCAGCTGCAGTTCCGGAGCTGGATGCTGGCCGCGCTCACGCTGCTCGTGGTCTTCCTCATCTTCGCAGACATCTCGGAGATCGAAGAAGAAATCGGGTAAATAGCTGCGCCCGGGCCCCTGCCCGGAGCCCTGGCGGGATCTCGCCCTCCTTCCGCACTCTCCACCACCCGGACCCCTTTGTGTGCGCCCGCGCCCCCCTGTAGCGCAGCTGGAGAGGCGGGGACGGTCTGCCAGAAGGTGGCGGGGACAGGGGCCCGGGACGGTTTGGGGCGCGGAGCCTGGGGGCGCGGCTGCCGCGGGGTGTCCCCGGGTGGGGTTCGCGGAAAGCCCCCAGCTGGCCGGCGTCGGGAAGCGGACTCGCCCACCCTGCCTCCCCCAGCCCTCGCCTGGCACGTCCGAGCGCGGTGTCGCCGGGGTCGAGGGAGGGCGCCGGGGAGTGTCTCGGGCGGGCGGAGGGGCCGAGAGTGGAGGGAGGCAGGAGTTTCTTTGTCTCCGGCACGGCTGCTTTCTCGCCTTGGCAAAGTGGGCAGGGGGCGCGCGGGGATCTCTGAGCTGGGGGAGGGGTTCCCCGGGCCGGGGTGGAGGACTGGGGCTCTGCCCGGGCTCCGAGGAAGCGGAATGTCCCCTGCACAGACAGGCAGGCACGCGGGAGCCCGGCGCAGGGGCTGGCACCGCTAGAGAAGGGCTCGTATCGTCAGGCTGAGACCCTCGCGCTTGCCTGGTTTAGGGCGTCCAACGGAGCCACAGCGACCCCAGCGACCCTGGGTTCCTGTGCGCTCGCCGCGCGGAGACCCAGACATTTCGGGAAAGTCCGTACGGCCGCCGGGTGGGCTTTTGGGCCCTCAGGCGGGCGAATTGGCCCTTTTTCATCCCTACCTCGCCAGAGGTGGGGCGGGACCATGAGCCCAGACCCTCCCAGCTCCGTACCTCCTGGAGCGCGCGCTTGAGGCGTGTGACGCACCCGCGGTGGGTCCGGGAGGCTGACACTCGCGCCCGGCCCCGCAGCCTTCGGCTCGCCGGGCCGGGCCCCTCTCCAGAACCTCCAAAGGGCGGTGGACTGCAGGTGGGGAGGAAGCCGGGGGTCTGAGAAGGCCCGAGGAGAGCTTCCTGGCCCTGGGCAGCGGGGAAGGTGAGGTCTCCGAGAGGACAGAAGGTCTCTTCCTCCGTGGGATTTGTGCCCGGCTGGGCTCTCTTCTCCAGTCCCGCGCCTCGTGCGCCCCGCCTTTGTCCCATGTGTGATTTCATTTGTTGTCTGTGCTTGCTGAGGGTCCGCCACGCTGTCAGTTCCTCAAATGGGAGATGCCAGTCCAGGGTCCAGGACGCTGAGGTCCCCAAGGACCAAAACTTGGGACAAGTGCCACTTCCTGCTCTTTCTCCCCGCCTCTGCCCATCTCCCCGAATTCCTTCTGTGAACTCCACTGGGCTTCCTGAACCCCTCTCCCCGCCTCTTTCTCCCATTCTCGGTTTCGCCAAGAGCTCTGAAAACTTTCACAAATGCTGTGCAGTTAATACACAACGTGCCGCCATCTCCCACGGAGAGATAAACATGCCACTTTTCATAGTGTTCGCCTCAGAAACGTGGATCGGAAAGGAAATCGGGCAAGTCACGTCTTAGGGTGATTGAAGTTGCCATGAGAAGGGCCTTCCTCTGGGCTCTTCGGCTTCTTCCGGCTGTGGGCTCTGCCTGGCCCGGATCACTTGCTGACCTTTGCTGCTGTGAGAGGGAAGACCCGGCGCTGCCCATTGTTCTGCTATAAAAACAAGTGCTGTGTTCATCTAGGCACCCTAGGTCATCCATTCACTGACTTCTTACCAAATACCTTCCACATGCTGGGGACTTTTAATTTTTAAAATGCAATCAAGAGATCATTTTGCACATAATATTGCACTTTCTTGCCAAATGCACCAAAGCCTGTGCTCCCCGCCAGGTTGTTCCCATATATGTACATACCCCTTGGACCTGTTTCACTTGGGGGCTCCCTACTTCTTTGTATCCTGTCTCTGCTGGGTTGATCCTGGGGCGGGGGGGGGAGTCAACAAGTCCAATATGTCAGCTCTTGTGCCATCTTCCTTCCCTCTCTTGCCTCTTGCCCCAGGCTGACCACTGGCTTGACCAGTCCTGACCCAAGCCTGAAACACCCGCTCTCCCAGGCTGATGCAGCTGCTTTAGACCAACACTGCACGTGCCATTCCTGGGACGGGCACTCCAGCCCCACCCACAGTCAGCCCCACACATGTTTAATCCTGAGGAATGGAGATATATTTTGGGATTCACCATGGCTGGAGGAGGAAAGACACGGGGCAGAGCATGGGAATCCCAGCAGCACCTTCTGTCTGCTTACAAGTGAAGGCTTTTTCTTTTTTCTTTTTTTTTTTTTTTTTTTTTTTTTGAGACAGAGTGTCACTCTGTTGCTAATGCTGGAACGCAGTGGTGTATTCTCAGCTCACTGAAACCTCCACATCCTGGGTTCAAGCAATTCTCCTATCTCAGCCTCCCAAGTAGCTGGAATTATAAGCATATGCCACAACGCCAGGCTAATTTTTGTATTTTTGTAGAGATGGGGTTTCACCATGTTGGCCGGGCTAGTCTCGAACTCCTGACCTCAGGTGATCCACCCACCTAGGTCTCCCAAAGTGCTGGGATTACAGGTGTAAGCCACCATGCCTAGCACAAGTGAGATTTTAACACACAGCCACTAAATTCATTGTTGGAATTACCCCAACTTTGAGCAGCTGGGCTCAGCGCCTGCTAAGAGCCCTGGCACAGTGGCCAGAGAGGGGTGACAAGAGGGCTCTGCCTTCCTCACCATATGCCTTCCTGGAGACCTGGAGTCATACTCAAGCACACGAGGCTGCTGCACCAGCCCTGCCCCTCCATCCCCAACTTGCTCTGGACCTGTACCAGGGAGGATTACAGATGATCTCCCAGTGTCGGCCCCTGGGAGAAAGCGGTGGCTCTGTAAAAGGATGGCTGTTTCTGGAAATTAATGAACAGTGGGACCTTGTGATCTGTTAGGAAGGAAGGAAAGATGGAAGGAACCTCTTTTGGGCGTAACTTTTTCAGGGATTAAGGAATGAAAAAAAAAGTGAAAGAAGAAAGTGAATTACACGGGCATTATCTGGAGGAATAAAAATGAGATTTGCCTTTCTGAAGATCTTGATTCTGTGTCTTATAAAATGAGGCTTTTAATGTGGTGGTCTCAGAGGCCCTGTCCTGCCTGAAAAATCATACTCCACAGAGTAAGGAGCGGGGCTTTCTTTGAGGGGGGTTTTCTGCGACACACATCTCTTTTCCTTGGTGATTATTTTCAAAAGTTTCATTTCTGACTCACTTGCTCTCATTCATCTGGAGCTGACTAAGAAAACAAAATGTAGAAAGATAAGTTCTCTGCGAAGCACCTAGAGAATCCTGCCTGGTAGCCAAGGATTGAATTCAAATTCCAAGTCAGAAATTGGGTGGGGCTTTCATAAAACAGCTCTCAATCAACTCATGCACCCTCCCAAGTTTTAGGTCCAATTCGACTAAGGTGTAACCTAAAATCTGATTGATTGTTCCTTGGGCTTTAATCTTGAGTGTAACTTCCACTAGGGATCATGAGGCACAGTTGTCTTGCCCACCATGGAGTCCACGGAACTTGGCACAGAGAAGGTATTCAATAAACGAATATTGGATATCTTTCCTGAGTCTGGCACAGTCATGGGCACACACAGCATCCTTGGGCAAGGTTGAAACTCACCAAGCTGGCTGGGAACAGTGGCTCATGCCTGTAATCCCAGCACTTAGGGAGGCTGAGGCAGGCAAATCACTTGTGGTCAGGAGTTTTTTAGCCAGACTGGCCAGCATGGTGAAACCACATCTCTACTAAAAATACAAAAATAAGCCAGGCATGGTGGCTGGTGCCTGTAATCCCAGCTACTCTGGAGGCTGAGGCAGGAGAATCGCTTGAACCCTGGGAAGAAGAGGTTGCAGTGAGCCGAGATTGCACCACTGCACTCTAGTCTGGACCATAGAGCGAGACTCCATCTCAAAAAAATAAAAAAGGAAGAAGGAAACTCACAGAACCTTAAGACAGGAAGAGAGCATAAGGCTTCCCGTATAGAAACCTTTCCTTTTTATCAATCAGGGTAAATTTGATGCTGAGAAGTAACATGACTGAGATCAAAGCCTGGCTGGTTAAGGGCAGGGCAGGCTTGCACAAGTCCCTCTTTTGTAACTCAATGCCCTAATCTTCATATTAGTTCCTCTAACCATAAAGGAATTACAGAAATCTCGTTAAGGAGAAGGTGAATAGCGAGTAACAATAACAATAGCAATTACGACAACGGTGAAGGTGATGATGGTGGTTAGCATTTGCTGAGTGCTTGCTAAGGGCCAAGAGTTATTCCTAGTGCTTTCTAGGCATTAACACACATTCCATCCTGGTGGCAATCCAGTGGTCACCTACCAGTGGCATTGTTTATAGAGCTCTGTGTGCCAGATGCCATGCTAACTGCTTTGAAGCATGTTCGCTGGATCCTCACCAGAACCCTCTAAAGTAGGTACCATTGCTACCCCCAGTTTATTGATGAAGTATACCCTACTGATAAATGTGTGATAAAGCAGCTCTGTGGAAGGCCAAAGCCCATGCATGTTCTCCACCATCATGCTAGACTGCCTTGTCCTCTCAGTTATTTTTTTTACCCTGAGCTAATATTAGGGAATACATCTGAAGACTAACTCATCCCCTGTGGTTCTTCTAAAGGCCCAGAGTTTTCCGCAGAGCCTGGTCTGGCCTTAGTAGTTTCTCCATCAGTCACTTAGAAAGAGAGAAGGTGATTGAGGAGAACCAGAGGAGGAGTCTGGGCACATCTCCCTAAAATGTCCCTCTCGTCTAGATAAGTTCAGTGCCTTGCTAGAGGACAGAACGGCATTAAATGACAGACTTCCCAAACTTCTCTGCAATCATGAAGCTCTCAGCTCTGTCAAAGTCTTTCCTGGCACCTTTTGGTGACTACAGGAGGAATGTGGAGGGACTCCGCTCTGCTTCCAGCCTGTTACACAAGGTCACCTGCATGGGTATGAGTACTCCAGACTCTCAGGTGGAGCCTGGGGTTAAAGTGACAGGAGGAGGGAAAGCTCCTGTCCCACTGCAAACCTGATTCTAATGTCAATGGAAGGAGCCTGCCTTGAAACTACATGCTGTATGTTTGGGCATTTAGGTGTCTGGACCACGGGAGATAGTAAAGATATTTAACAGCTGGTCCCTCTCAGGCACCAACCTGTTAGAATGGACATCTGACCCGTCAGAACTGATGCCATCCAGCACACCGTGGCCAGGGGTCCTACTGCACTCCAGCCAAACACCAGGCCCTGTCTGGAAAACACTAGACAACGAGAGCCTAGCTCTGATCATCAGCCACGACGAGATCTGTGAGCAGGCAGCAACTACTGCCAACAGCCGAGAGTGAGGTGAGGTGAGGCAGATCGTTTAGTGGATGAGTGCACGTGGATGGAAAAAAAAAATGACCTTGAGCAGTTGCAGTCCAGGCACTCTATAAGGAGCACACATGTTTGCTCAAGACGATGATGCCTTTTTTTTTAAGCCCATTCTTATCCATAGTCCTGGTGTACTTCCCTGAAGTGCAAGCACAATTGGGAGATAAAACAGGAGAGAAAGAAGGTCTGGTTTTAACTCACTTGCTCCAAGTCCTCGTTGCCAACCGTTCCAAGCATAGAATTTAAATTGTAAGTAGATATCCATCTTAGAAACCAATTCACCACTCAGGGCCTCTTCCCCCTGGAAGGCAGGGTTGCTAGGTTTTAAACATGTTTTCGGTTTTACAAATTGGAAATGTTGTAGATTGCAAATTATAAATACTTCGAGAGAGAGAGAGGGGAGGCTAGAAAGGTTCCCGTTGCTTTTAGCAGGGCATACAAAGCAGTGCATCATCTGGCCTTTGCCTCTGTCTGTAACCGGGCTGGGCTCCAGTCATTCGCATTGCTTACAGGTTCCCAAAATGGCCTAGGATTTCATAACTCTGTGCCTTTGCACATGCCCCTCCCGCTCTGTGGAATGGCCTCCTCGCACATGCACTGTCCTTCCTGCTGTTGCTCCACTCCTCCCAAGCCTTTCCTTTCTCTCACTGCTCTGTCTCCTCCTTCCAGGCTAAGCTCTGGTATCTCCTAGACGCCGTCCCCTCCTGGGACATCTGGTAGGTTGCCCCTCCTGTGTGCACCCTTGACACCCCATCATGCAGCACCCTATGGAGATACATTTCACAGTTATGTTTATTTTATCCTTTATCCTCAGCCCGGTGATAAGTATATGGTTTAGTAAATGAAGTCCATAACATATTTTCTGAATGAACAAACTCTGACTGAGTATATGGCAAAAATAAGCATTCAGCCTCTCGGCTCCCAAAAGTACATACTATTCTAACAGCGAATAAAAACCCTCCACTTGATCTGGAAGCCCCAGCTTTTCCTATGTATCTAGCATGGAAGGCACAGCCTGGTGAAGAGCACAATCTGGCTGTGATGTTACTCACCGTTGCAGTGTTTGGGGCCAATGGAAATAAAAGCCCCTTTCTAGTTTGTAAAAGCAGGGGATCCAGTGGTGTTTGTCCACTGCCAGTTTAGATACAAAGCAAAGAGCCAGAGCCCAGATGCCAAGCCTTTGCTGGCCGTTGGTTCTCCAGAGAGCCCTTTACAGCCCTCCACTGCCCACGGCGCTGCTGAGGCTGCCCCCCACCCACCCCGCCTGGAAGGACAGCTAGCCCTGTCTGTGGCATTGAACGCAGACCAGGAATGCAGGGCCAGCTGTTTCCTTGCAAAAGCTGGTCCCCAGGCAGGATGCTGGAAGCTTAGCGTAAGAGACATTGACAAAGTAAGAAATGTGAGGTCAGGTCGGGATGTGTCATCTCAAAGATTCTCCTTGTGAAGCACCGGTCAAGACTTGGGGCAGCTGTGTGGATCCTAGATAAGGTCAGGAGACTCATCTCTCCCTCAGCTGTCTCAAGCAGAAATGAGTTAGAGACAGATGGGAGGACATAGTGAAAATGGCCAGGAGAGGGACAGGAACAGGACGGCCACCAGCTGGGTGAGTCAGGTGGCTGTCTCCTGCCAGGGCATGGGGACAGGCTCATCTTCCAGAGAGGCACCCGGGGTGAGGCACCATTCCCTGTGGCTGGCTGGCTGGCTGGCTGCCCCTGGGCTTGCTGACCGTCTGTCCAGAGCTGATGCTGGTCCTTAAGCATTGAGATTAGTCACTCTCCTGGGTGGCATCTGGGCTGGTTTTAAATTCTCCATAGTCTCCTGCAATTCATCATCCAGCTAGGAAGCTGCCCCATGTCCTGACGGGACCTGTCTGACCCCGTGTTTTCTCAGCTTGGGCTGAGAAAACGAATGCAAGGAGGGAATGGCTCCAAATGGGGACAGCAGTGGCCCCACACGACATGAGTCTGTATTACACGTTGGCAGCCTAGGTTCCTCCGGACACTTTCAAGCACTTGGATCCCGATTCACTCCCCTGGGAAATCCGGCGTCCCACCTTGCCATGTGGGTGTGCGGCTGACTTCCCAAACTACAAGCATGAAGCTCTCAGCTCTGTCAAAGGGCTTCGCAGCGCCTTTTTGTTATTACCAGAGGAATGCAGAGGCTTCCTGCGTTCCTGGACCTTTTCTAAGGTTCCCCCTCAGCACTGCTTCCTGAACCTTTTCTAAGCTTCCAGGCAACAATTCCTCCTCCTCCTCTTTCTCCAGCTTCTTAGTTGATGGGGAAGGATGAAAGGACCCTAGGTCAGTGGTTCCTAAATGGTGATCCACAAATGGGTGGTGATCTGGAAGGAGATAGAAAAGAAATTAAAAAAAAAAAAAGTACAATCTAGCGACGATTATTAATAGTGGCAAGTTGCCAGCTGCCATTCCTGAAAGAACTCTTTTGTATTCTGAGATAATGTTTGTTTTTCCTTTGGGATACTAAGATGTCCTTTCTTTTATGAAAGAGGGTGATGGTAGTTATAACGTTCTCCCTTGGCTGAAGAGGTTGGTAACCTCGTGAGTCCCCAACCCCAGTGTTTTGGAAATACTATGGGTCCTTGAAATCTGATAGTCTGGGGTCCACAAGGTACTCTGAGAAGCTTGCTTCAGGAAACAGCCTCACTCCTCACATATTTTCTTCCCCATGGAGGCTAATGCCTGCAGAGAATAACAACAGTCATTTTTTGTCTGTATCTGCTGGGGCAAAATGGTTTTCTAAACACTTACTATACTCACACCTGTAACCCTCACCACAGAAGGAGGTGTGTGTTATCATCATCTCCCTTTTACAGATTAGGAAACTGAGGCACAGAGCAGTTAAATAACACAGCTAGTAAGGTGCAGTGCTAGGATTTGAACCCAGGCTCCAGGGAACAAGGAAAATTTTCCAAAAATGATGTCCTAAATGACATCCAGTGGGGAAGAGATGCATGCTCGTATTTTCAAGGAATAAGCCTTGGAAACGCAAAGGTCTGTGGGAGCGAGAACCCTGGGATGCAGTGATGCTGAAGGAAACTTGGGGAACAGTATTTTGGATCCCAGGCCATAATGGGACATGGCAGCCAAAAAGATCAATACAATTTAGGGTTGCCAGCACCAGAACACCTTAATGCAGAATGAGGGCCGGGGCACAATGCTCTGCCTCCACCTCCCCTCTTTTCCTCCCCTCTCACACCAGCGAACCCCCCACAGAGTCTCATCTGAATGGCTCCAGAGTGCAGCATTTGTTTGACCATCTCATTACCAGAGAGAGATAGACACACTGAGAGAGAAGAGAAAAACAACACAAATGTTTAAGGCTTGGAGGAATTTTTTCTAGGGGAAGACAGAAGGGCTGATGCTGTCAGCTTCCCCAGGTCAATAGAGCCTGACAAGGGAGGGAGGGGTCAGGCTTCATGCAAGGAGCTAGCACATCCCAGGAAGCTCCCTTTCCTGCGGTAACCACATTACGCTGAGAGCTCACATGCGTCACCTCACGCAACCTTCCCTAGCACCCTGTTAGCCCATTTGCAGATGAAGAAACGGAGACGCAGAGAGGTCCCGGGACTTGCTAAGGTCACACAGCTAGTAAACACAGAGCTGGGATTCTACCCAGGTTTGCCTGACTGTATGGTCCGTCTGGTCTTAGCCACTTTTTTATACTGAGGTTACCTGGCTGCTCACCCCCATTCCTCCTCCCCCACTCCCTCCTGCTCTGGGCCTCTTACACTCTGACCCATTTTCTGTACCATGCAGAGAGTTTACACAGAGATGCTGGAAACTTTTTAGACTATAGAAAAGAATCATCAATGTCAGATAGCTTCACGAATACAATAGCATCTGTCACCACTGGGCACAACACTTCGGCGGAAGCTATGGGAGAGGCAGACATGCCTGGGCTCTACCCAGGGAGGTATGAGCGCTTGTTACTGGGCTTCCCCAGCTCTAATTTTGAAAACAAGAATATCAGCTGCACACGGAGGACTGATACCCAGGGTTAATTCACACCTTCTTGGTAAATGCCAGAGTTGCTTAAATAATGAAGGCAGGAGGTATACAATGTCTGAGAAAGTGAGTTCGTAAATTGATAGGGCAGGTGACTTTAGTTTGCTATTTTCCTGTAAACAGTAAAGGCCCTTGTACTCCATCTCTTGAGGTTCCCAACACTTTGGATTTGACTTTAGGAGGACTCTGGATGCTGCCCAGATTGTACCCTGATCAAACCATTTGGTTCCCAGGAGAAGCAAAGAGAAGGGCAAGAGAGAAACTCCCAATGGCGTTCTGTCCTGGCCCGGGCAGGGAGCCTCTTAGGCCAGCTAGACACAGGGACAGCAACATGCTGACAGATGGCATCCCAAAGAAAGACCCGTGATGGCCCAGCCTCGGTGGCAAAGCCAGTTAAGTCTCCACAGGCCCTTCCCCAACCTGCCGGAACTGCCCACCGTACCTCTGACCTCCAGCAGAACGACAGAATGACTCGCTTAGGTATTCATCACACAGCTCTCCCTGCTGCCAACCTGGGGCCCTACTTTTATCTATAAGGACTGACATGTTCTTGCCAGAGCTGGACTCATGGCATAAGATTCAGGACATTGGGCCATACCTTTGGAGCACCTGGGAGCTACTACTGGAAGATTAAGGCTCTAGTCTCCAGTGGAACACTTATTACCTGTGTGACCTCAGGCAAGTGACCTCACCTTTCTGAGTCTCAGTTTCCTAATCTGTATAATGGGGTTAATACTACCCAACTCACAGTGTTCTGGATTAAATAAAACACAAATGGTGGGAATGTAAAATGATACATGGAAAACAGTATGATGGTTCCTCAAAAAATTTAACATAGAATTACCATATGATCCAGCAATTCCACTTCTGGGTATATATTTAAAAGAATTGAAAGCAGGGGCCGGGTGTGGTGGCTCATGCCTATAATCCCAGCACTTTGGGAGGCTGAAGTGGGCGGATCACCTGAAGTCAGGAGTTTGAGACCAGCCTGGCCAATGTGTTGAAACCCTGTCTCTACTAAAAATACAACAACAACAACAAATTAGCCAGGCATAGTGGCGCACACCTGTAGTCTCCCAGCTACTTGGGAGGCAGAGGCATGAATATTGCTTGAACCCAGGAGGTAGAGGTTGCAGTGAGCTGAGATTGCGCCACTGCACTCCAGCCTGTGTAACAGAGTAAGACTCTGATTCAAAAACAAAAAGAAAAGCGGGGATTCAAACAGATATTTGTACATCCATGTTCACAGTAGCCTTATTCACAGTAGCTTAAAAAAAGAAGCAACTCAGGTGTCCATCAATCGGTAAATGAATAAACAAAATATGGTAGGGTGACTCACACCTGTAATCCCAGCTCTTAGGGAAGCAGAGGCTGGAGGATAGCTTGAGCCCAGGAGTTTGGACCTGCCTGGGCAATATAGTGAGATCTTGTTTCTTAAAAAACAAAACAGGTATATACATACAGTGGAATATTATTCAGCCTTAAAAAGGGAGGAAATTCTGACACAAGCTGTAACATGGACAAACCTTCAGAACATCGTGCTAAGTGAAATAAGCCAGTGGCAAAAAGACAAATACTGTATGGTTCCACTTATAGGAGGCATCTAGAGTGGTCAAATTGATAGAAACAGAAAATAGGATGGTGGTTGCCAGGGACTGGGGACAGGGAAGGGGCATATGTTCAATGGGTATAAAGTTTTAGTTCTGCAAGATGAAAAGAGCTCAGCAGACGGATGGTGATGATAGCTGTAGAATAACATGAATGTCTTAATGCCACTGAACCGTACACTTAAAAACAGTTAAGATGCTAAATTGTGTGTTGCGTGTATTTTACCACAGTTGAAACACACACACGCATAAGCAGCCAGAAGAGGTCCTAGCAGGTGCTCGAGACACACGGACTTATTTTAAGAGCACTTAAACAGAGCAGTATCAATGTATTATTTAATTTTAAAAATAATACAGGGCCAAAAAGCAGATACAGAGGAAATGGAGGAGAAAAGGGGAGAGGTGTGGCTATAGACACAGAATTAGAAAAATGCATATCGTCACTTGGTTGTATGTTTGGATGAAGCTGGAGGCAACCCAAATACCCAACATCTGGGATTTAGGATTGTAGAAAGTGCAAGCATACTTTTGTGTGGCCACTCAATTCTTGTTGGTCGGACTATCCGTCTAAGTTCAGTGATGGGTCCATAACTTTTCACCAAAGCCTAAGATGCAAGGAGGGCCCAGAGTGATGGGGTAGGGAGGCCAAGACAGCCCAGAGCCCCCTCCCTCCCAGACGCGGCTTCCGGAAGTCCCTTTCTTTACCACCTGCCTAGGGGTGGCCTCTAAGCAGAGTTTTTGGCTCAAGGGTGAACCTGAAAAGAAAAGAGTCCAAGATACCGATCCAAGACTTGGCTCCTGCTGAGCTGGGATGAGGTGGAGCACAGCTGGCTCTTCCCTTTTAAGCTCAAGCCACACGATTCCTATAATACCACAGGAATGAGCAAGTAAGGCAGATTCCAGGTGTCTAGAGATGCCAAAGCCAATTCTCAGACTTGAGAGAGGATCACGATCACCTCGAGGGCTTGTTAAAAACAGATCGCCGGACACGGCCTGGAGTTTCTATTTCCACAGGCCTGGCGGGACCTGAGAATTTGCATCTCTAAGAAGTTCCAGGTGATACTGACACTGCTGGCCCGTCTCAGGACCACACTTTGAGAACCACTGGGCTAGAGCCTTGTCACTCAGTGTGGTCCTCAGACCAGCAACATGGACATCACCTGGATGTGTGGGAGAAATGTAGCGTCTCAGGCCCTACGCCAGCCCTAGACCTGCAGAAGTGGAATCTGCTCAGTAACAAGCCCCAGGTGAAGTGTATGCATGCCCTGCTAGGGGAGTGACTGGTTTCCCGGCCTTCTGCAGAGCCCCTGCCCTAAGCAGTGACCTTGGCCCATCACACCAGGGAAAGCCTGTCCATGTAGCTCCCCTGCCCATGACAGAGTCAGCCTAGAGTGATCACCAAATGGATGTCAGAAAAATGAATAATGACTCTTGGCCAGGCACAGTGGCTCATGCCTGTAATCCCAGCACTTTGGGAGGCAGAAGTGGGCGGATCACTTCAGCCCAGGAGTTCGAGACCAGTCTGGGCAACATGGCAAAACTCCACCTCTACAAAAATACAAAAATCAGCTAGGTGTAGTGGTGTGTGCCTGTAATCCCAGCTACTCAGGAAGCTGAAGCAGGAGAATCACTTGAACCTGGTAGGTGGAGGTTGCAGTGAGTTGAGATGTCACCATTGCACTCAAGCCTGGGCATCAAGAATGAAACCCTGTCTCAAAAAAAAAAAAAAAAAAAAAAAAGGCCAGGAGTGGTGGCTCATGCCTGTAAACCTAGCACTTTGGGAGGCCAAGGCAGGTCGATCACCTGAGGTCATGAGTTTGAGACCAGCCTGACCAACAAGGTGAAACCCCATCTCTACTAAAAATACAAAAATTAGCCAGGCATGGTGGCAGGCGCTGTAGTTCCAGCTACTCAGGAGGCTGAGACAGAAGAATTGCTTGAACCCAGGAAGTGGAAGTTGCAGTGAGCTGAAATCATGCCACTGCACTCTAGCCTGGGCAACTGATCTCAAAAAAAAAAAAGAAAGAAAACTGAATAATAATTCTTATTACAGCCACTCGGATTCCTGAGTGTATGCCAGGAGCTTTTTATACATTGTTTCACACATTTATTATAAAACCCCTGCAAAACCCATTTTATGGACAGGTAAACTGAGACTCAGTCAGAGTGACTGCTTAGGAAACAGAAAAAGAACTTAAACAGTATGGCAATCCAGCTGGCTGTATTCCTAGGTACCAGGGCTTTAGCTATTAGCCTGCTTCTCTTCCTTTGTCCTCCCCAATGAGGCCCAAAGCAGCAGGTGAGAGGAGAAATCTCAGCACAGGGTTAAAGTGATTTCTTACATGAGTCCAAAGAGGATACAGTGTATCCAGAAACAGGCTTGACCCAGCACTGGAGCACTTGAAGGAAATTTCTAGAGAAGCTGGACAGCAAAGTGTTCATCACCTGTGTCATTAAGCCCTCTAATGAGCTTGGCTAGGATGGGATCATTCACACAGCCAAGGGTCCCACTTCACAGTTGGTGCACGCAATCAAAGTTCCCTAGAGTTCTGGGGGTTCCCGAGTGGATCTGGTGCCCTGCCCAGCCTGCAGGGCAGTTCCAGACTCCACTGTCAGTTATAAAAAGCAAAGAAATGGAGAGGGGAGGCCTCTCCGGGTAATGGAAGGCAAGTCTAAGGGAGACTTTTAAAACCAATCTGCTCTTCCAGATCGAGAAAGCCTCCAAGCAGGCTGGAAGCCAAGAATTTAATTGTATTTATTTTTGCCATTCCCCTCCATTTAGGGCAAGGGATATTGGTATTCTATTTATGGTAGTGGTATAAAGATTCCTTTTGTGATAAATTCATTTAAGTTTTTAAGTGAGTCAATTTAAAGGAAAGGATTTAGTCAATAAAGTCTAGTTAGCAAAACGCATGAAGGTAGACCCAGAAAACGTTTGAAGTTTATGCAATGACAGCCAGCCTTTCTTCTTCCCCATAGCCATGATCTGCCCTGGATGGCAGCAAACTCATGACAACTCCTTGCAAAACTTCTCTACAGAGTGAGTGAGTTAATCCTTCAGAAAGTACCTACTTACAGAAACCATTTATCACTGTATCTGGAAACGGCCCAGCATACAACAAAAGAATCATCCTTGAATAAAACAACCTATGAATGATTGAAAGTGTCCACTAACCCTCCTCCAACAGAGGGTGGTCCTACCAAGAGGAGAAGATGCCTCAGGCCCAAGAAGACCTTTCTTCCCTGCAACACCCCTAAATTAGACCCTCATCTCACTGTCCTCTGAAGCTCCCTGCCTCTCTCTGGCATGTCTCTCCACCTCGTGTTTGTGGCATGGTTTCTTTCCTGCTTGTTAGGCTGTAGCTCCTTGAAGGCTAGGACCATTTCAGATGTGTGCGCCATTGTATCATTGGACCATTTCAGATGTGTGCCCCATTGTACTTCCAGCTCCTGCGACAGTGCCTCATAGACAGTAGGAGCTCTTCTGAAGAAGGAAGGAAAGGAAGGAAGGAAGAGATGAAGGGAAGAGAGTAAGTTCCTTGAGGGAGGCTGAGATAGACCCCAGTCACTGATATTCTGGGATCACTTACATATTTCTCTCTACGGCCAAAGGAGAAAAAATGTGGTAGGGGCTGTATTAGCTCCCTGCACAACTGATGTGAAATCCATTAAGTACTGTCTTATTTTCATTTGTATTTTTATTGAGACAGTCTCACTCTGTTGCCCAGGCTGGAGTGCAATGGCACAATCTCAGCTCACTGTAAACTCTACCTCCTGGGTTCAAGCGATTCTCCTGCCTCAGCCTCCTGAGTGGCTAGGATTACAGGCATGTGCCATCACACCCGGCTAATTTTTATATTTTTAGTAGACACAGAATTTCACCATGTTGGTCAGGCTGGGTCTCGAACTCCTGACCTTGTGATCCACCCGCCTTGGCCTCCCAAAGTACTGGGATTACAGGCATGAGCCACCATGCCTGGCTGAGTTCCGTCTTATTTATAGATGACACCCACTTTCATTTTTGGCCTCATTCCATGAAGAAAGACCAGCCCACAGTTTAAGTAAGTATTCCTAACAGGCTAATCCACAGTTCTGTATGGGCTCTGAGGCCTTGTGCACAGAAGCCAGAGGACTGGAGGGATGTATCCAGAATTGGGAATCAGGCGAGCTGGCTCCAGGCAGGCTGAGATCAAGCTGATAACAAAGAGATTAATAAGGGCCTGCAACCTCCTCAGTCTTGTAGTAGGGAGGAGGGTTTTCAAATCAGTGTTGGTCTCCCTGGCTTAATGGTACCTAATCTTACCTTTTGAAGCTCACGCATTTGGGAGTTGAGATCAATTGAGATAAAATAAAGTAAAATGTGTTGACTTTGGGATTTTTAGTCTTCATCAGAGTCCCATTGTATAGCGTTGTTTTTATTTTCTGTCTTGGAAATAGACAGAGATTAGCCACTGGAGAGGGTTATTCTGTCTGGACCAGGTGGTCTATTTGCTTTTGTTCTGCTTTTTTTCATTTTCCACTCAATGATTCTTCATAGGGAAGGGCCCATTTATTTCCTGTTCATCTCTGTATAGCCAGTGCATGACACCTGGCAAATGTTCAGTAACTGTTTCTCAAATGCAGCATTGTAGCGTCACCAGCACAGACCTCGTGCCACGAGCCAGCCTGCTGGAAAAGCCAATCTGCTCCAGATTAGGTGCAAAAACAGCAGCCTTATAAGGCACTCACAGTGCCCCCGGAGAAAGGCATCAGGACGGTTTCCTGGTACCTGGATTCTGTGACGGTTGCCATGAGCTCTGTGCAATCATTGCAAAGCTGTGTGTGAGCGAAATGCATCCAATCCATTTTACAGGTGCTTATGAGCCCTGTGCTTGTAAGGGAAGGTGCTCATGGAGTTTGTGATCTGGTGGGGAGAGAGTTGTTGTGAGATGATGAGGAACGTGTCTGGAGGTGAGAGTTTGGGGGTATGGGCTTTGTTATGGATTTGCCACCACGAGGCCATTGCCCTAAGGGCAGGTCCTAACCTCTTTGGGGCTCAGTTTCCCTGCTTGTAAAAAGTGGCTTCAACAAACCCACAGGTCTTCACTTGTTCTAGAGCAACAGAACCGGACAGCTGTCTCAAGTTTTCCTGTGGAGTAGAGTTCAGCCTCACTAGAAATAGCAAATCCTTTTGCTGCTATGCCTCTGAATTCCTTGCCCTGACATTTTAGAGCAGGGCAATAAATAGGTGTTGGTCTATTTTCCCCTACCACTTGCTCTACATTAAAAGGAAAAGGAAACTGCTATAGGGCAAGAGGAAGATAAGCTAATATACTGGGTATCTGCTCTTTGCCAGGCAGTGCATTTGACATTTTCACATCTCATTGGAACCTCTTGATAAACTGGCAGACTGGGGACCAAGAGCACTGTCATCGCTGCACACCTCAGTCCCACATGGAGAACCATTGCATGACAGCAGGATTGCTCTCCCATCAAATGACGTCCTGTATGCCAAGTTTTAGAAAAGCACATGGGTGCATGTAATGGGATGTGGAAAAGCTACTTTCAAGCATAGTTAAATTTGGTGATTTTGGAAGCCTTTTTCACTTAGCTATCAGGAAAATTCATTTCACCAACAAACATCTTATGAGTATAGTATTATCAGCCTAGTTTGCCATCCCTTGTCTCCCATGGTGAGCACCGACAGGTAATAAAGACAAAAATAACAATAGCATGCTCATAGTACTGATGATTCGTACCATAGGTGCTCCAAAGAGGGGGTTCCCCACCAAGGACTGGGGACTGGAGAAGGCCAGATTTGGGGGCTTGAAGGAAGGGCCCAAGGACTTGAGCTGGAAAAAGAATGATGTTGCTGACCTAGATGGGAGAATGGCCAGAACCAAGGAAGTTTCCCACGTACAAGGAGGAGCTGTCCTCACATTCGTGAAGCAGCTGCCGCAGACTCTGGCAGTGCTCAGAGGTAGAGGAAGGTGGGAGAGGACAGAGGGCTTGGAGCCAGGCTGTCAAGGTCAAATAACTCAGACTTGATTCTTTGGGGATTTCATTGCTTTAACATGAGGTCCAGAGACCTCTAAAGAATCTGTGATGGGGTTCAGGAGATCCATGAAGCCCTTGAAATGTAGGCATTTTTCTGAGCAGAGGGTTCAAACATTTCAAAGGATTCCCAAAGGGACCCGCAAAAGCTTAAGAGGAGCTGCTGTGGACAGTTAGGACCCTTGAAGTGCTTGCTTTGACAAGGTATGTGCAGACGACCTGTTGGTTGCTTGGAGGGGGCAGGTGCTGGAAAGACCACCCACGGGAGAGGCATTGAGAGCTGGGCTGGGCTGAGGTGTTGAAAAGGAAAGGAAGAGGGAGTTAGGAAGCCATGGTTATGGAGAAGAAATGACAGCTCTCCAACACTCTCGGGATAGTCAGTAATGCCTGCGTGAATGACTGAGCCGTCTGTGGGTGCAGGACATCAGAGGGGAAGCTGTGTGTTATGGTCCTATAGTGAGCTTGGTTTTAAACATGATGATTTTAAGAGGCTAAGTTTATCTATGTGGAAATGAAGACATTTGACAGTTTTTAAGCCACCACTTACTGGAGCAACTAGGGGATAGTTCATTTTCTAGGTACAGCCACTGAGACCCTTATATAAGAAGTGACTTGTCCACAGTCACCTCAATGGTGGGCAGCTGGGGACCAATTCATAAGAGAAAAACAGGAGAGAAGTTAGGCTGGAGGTGGAGATCCAAAGCCATCAGGGGAAGATGGCAGTTGAAACCCTTCATGTAGATGAAATCCCTAAAGTAGAAAAGACCCTGGGATTAAGCTTGGGTCTTTGCTCTGATTTACAGAATTGAAACAGAAACCAAGGTGGCAAAGGCCATGCAGAAGGGCAGTGAGAGAAGTAGGAGACACCCAGAGGGCGAAGCAAGGCGAGACAGGTGGGTGGTCCCGGTGAGAGGGTCCTTACAGACGAGGGCCTCAAGATTTCGAGACCACCCTGGCTAACATGGTAAAACCCTGTCCCTACTAAAAATACAAAAAGATTAGCGGGGTGTGGTGGCATGTGCCTGTAATCCCAGCTGCTTGGGAGGCTGAGGCATGAAACTTGCTTGAACCTGGGAGGCAGTGGTAGCTGCAGATCCCCAGTGGCATTTGAGAGACCTCCTTCCTTGGAATTGTGGGGTGAAGCAAGATTCCAAAGAGAGGTCCCTGATAAAGGGGCAGTGAGGACAGACTGGCCTTGCCAGAGGTGTGAAAAGGAAGGAGAAGCAGGCGAGGGGTGGAGACAGGCAGGAGAAGAATATTTTACAAATAGAAGAGTGCATCTGTAAAAATAACTAAAGAAATGAGGGGAGGGAAGAAAAGGGGGAGAGGTTCAATGATACGGTCATAGTCAGGTGAAAATGGGACCAGATGGCAGAGGTGGGGAGGGGAAGAGGAGGATGAAAGTTCAGAGACCATCTGCCAGGGTGAGCAGGGCCTGGAAACATGGTGAATTTTAAAGGAGGGAAGATTGGGATCCTCTAGCCCTAGGCTCTTCTTGCCTTTCAAGGTGTGGCCCATGCAGACCTCTCTGCCTGACATTCTTTCCATAGCCCTTTGCAAGGCTGGCTCCCCATCTTACTTCAGAGTTCTGACAAATGCCTTCTCCTAAAACCGCCCTTCCTGTCTGCTCCTGAGTATCCATGCGGTCTGGTATCCACCACCACTTGCCTCTGTGTTTTTATTCTGTTTTGTTGCTGTTTGTTTGTTTTGTGAGACAGGATCTTGCTCTGTCACCCTGGCTGGAGTGCAGTGGCATGATCTTGGCTCACTGCAGTCACTGCCTCCCAGGTTCAAGCAAGTCTCCTGCCTCAGCCTCCCAAGCAGCTGGGATTACAGGCGCATGCCACCCCTCCGGCTAATTTTTTGTATTTTTAGTAGGGACAGGGTTTTGCCATGTTAGCTAGGTTGGTCTCGAGCTCTTGGCCTCAAGTGATTTTCCTGCCTGGGCCTCCCAGAGTGCTGGGATTATAGGCGTGAGCCACCTTGCCTCTTTTTTCTTCCCAGCATTGCCCAGTAATGGGTAGGTCTTTATAGCTCTGTTCCTTTGCTGGCTGGTGTGTGTGTGTGTGTGTGTGTGTGTGTGTGTGTGTGTGTGTAGGGGGGTGTTTCATATCCCCAAATGTCTATTTTAAGCACCTTCAAACTAGAGACGACCTGTCTCCATTCCCCCTGTGACCCCAGGGTCCCGCTCAGTGCCTGTCACAGAGTAGGTGCTCCATAATGCTCGATAAAGAAACACCTATTAATTGAAACAAAAAGAAGGGAAGGCAGAACTCAGCCATAACCTATTCTGTTCTCAAAAAAACTTTTAATCAGAACAATAATTACATTAAAATGAAAACAGCATCTGCCAGCTGTTGATACGTATTCATTATCTCTTTTAGTCTTCACAGTTCACCCTATTGAAGGAGTGAGGAAACTCAGTCTTGAATATTCTGCCAGTTGAGGCAGAACTAGGGACCACAGAAAAGCCTGTGTCCTCGTTTGACACCTCATTTTATTTTTACAGTACTGTATTCAAGAGGCATGTTTGTCAAGAAAACAGGGAGGCCAGATCCCATTTCCCTCCTCCTTCCGGCCAGGGGGTAGGTAGTTTCTGTGCATCCTCACCGCACACTTACTGAAGTATTGCCCTGTTCCAGATGTGGCCCTGGGAAGCCCTTTGTGTGCCAGGGTGCTTGACAAGCGAATGTGATCTGCCCAGGACAAAAGGGTTAAATCCCCTGTCCACTTGTCAGGCCCCGGCAGTCATGTGAAGAAGTCATCTGGGAAAGAATTCTCTCTGCCTTTGGATTCTTCTAATCCCTAGTGAGCAGCAGACAATCCCCTTTCACTCCAGCCTTCTTTCCTGAAGCTTTCTGTAATAAATTGATAGCAGGAGATGTGGGGAGAGGGTGAGGCTCTGGGGCATCCCTGATGTGAAGCCATTAATGATACCTGCAGCCACTGGCCCCAGGGCACTGTCTACAGCCACCAGCCCGGGCCCTGGGGGTTAATAGGCTGTGGCTTTCATGCCCCTCTAGGCCCAGCCCGAAGTGGGAGTCTGTGCTGATATTCAGCAGGGAAGGACCCATTGATTCTTTGCACCTCTCTTCTGTGGGTGTTCAGAACAGAAGCCAGCCTCCCCACCTTCTGCACAGCTTGAACTTCCTGATGAAATCTGCTGGAAATACTCAAAGCACAGGTCCAGGACTGCCAAGAAGGGAGGCATGGGAATAAAGTCACAAGAGACAATCCCAGGTCCCTGCACACCCTCCCTTTGCCCTGACCTGGCTTCGCACCTATGCCTCTTGGCTCTGGCTGGGTGAAGCTCTGGTGTCTGTCTGGAGTCAGGCATAGTGACCCAGGTAATTGGCTGCCTGGCCCTGTCCTCTGGCTTCCCTTGCCAGTGTGTTCCTGTGATACTAAGTCCGTCACAGTTTTGACTCAGCTCAGGTTCTGACAAGCCCCTACCCCAACCTTACCTTTGCACCTACTTCCCAGTTTGGAGACAATCTGTCAGACAGAGCTGCATTCAAATTCCACCTAGAGCTCCCTCCTCATTGTCAATCTTGGCATACGACGCTTAACATCTCTAAGTAAGCTGGAGGAATAAAAATGTCCAATTCATAGGGTTGGGACGGGGATGAAAGGCATAAATCCACAGCAGGGACGGCCCCATGGCCAGGGCCCAGGAAGTGTTAACTCTAGTGACAATTATTCTTCTCAACATCCATCCATCCAAGCAAGGTTCTTCGCATGCTTGCATCTAGACACCTGATTCTAGCCAAGTCCTGGGGGCCACCATCCTCTCTATGCCCGTCACCATTCCACCCACACCCACCACAAGCTATCTTGGCATTAGTTGGATGCAGCCATTTTCTTTGCCCTAAATCAACATGGCTGGAGTTCATTTCTTCTACCCTGAGCACATCTTTGGGCTTTCCCCAAGCCAATCAGGAAGTGGCTCACAGGGAGGACCCAAAAGGCAGAACCTCTCCGCCGCCCCCTTTCCTCCCCAGAGCCTTGGGCTCCTAAAAGAGCATGGGCTGGGAAAGGTGGGGGCAGAGGTCACGGCTGACACCTGCAGACACTTGGAGCTGTTGCCCTTCCAGAGGCCAGGGCTGGCTTCCTCTTCCTATTCTATCTGTTGGTCATCAGGAATCAGCCTCATTGAGTAGCTTAGAAAACATGGAGCTCCAGAATTTCCTTCTCCTAAGCTTTTGTTTCTGAACATGACAGGGGAAAAGCGACCATGCCCTTGGATGTTCCTCCTCCTGCTTTTGCTTGATTTTATCAATAAGCATCTGGTCAGCTGAGACTGAGAAGGGCAAGAAACTGGCACCACTGCCACTTCCTTAGGGCCTGCAGTCCTCATGCACCTGGCATAGGAGGGGCTCCTGAGTCAGGGAAGTTTGGAGAAAGTGACATGAGCTAAATTTCGCTAACTGATAGGAGGGTGAGTCTAGGGATCTCAAGCTCAAATACCTTTAGGGTCCAGGCAAGTCACAGACATAAGTGATGATGCTCAGTGTGAGATAATAGGGAGTAGTGTGGACTGCAGAGAAATGTAGCTATGCACCCCCCACCCCCACAACAAGAGGACACAAACACTTCCCGACTCCAGCAATGACTATGGTTCAGTGTTACCAGTTCTCCTGACTGTTTAGCACAAGCCCGAAATGAGGATGTTCTATAACGACTAGTCTCTTGAGTTATAAACAGTAGCCTCTGATTTTCAAAAGGTTGAACATGCAAGTCCCTGAAGACACGTTCAGGCCAGATATGACCCAGGGCTGGCAGTTCATAAACTCTGAGTTCAGCGAATGAAAAATAGAACAAGGGATTCCAGATAGAGGGCAGGATATTTAAAGACACGGCCTTGTGAACTGACTCATGCGTTCTAGAAACTCTCCCTGGCCTCATAGGGGTAGGAGGTAGATATGTGGAAAAGAAGATGAGGCTATAGGGGCAGTTCAGAAAGGGTCCCTGTGCCATGCTGAGGAATCTGAATTTGATTCTGAAAGCTTCAGGGGTCATGAGAGACCCTGAAGCGTTTAAAGGAGACAGAGGCACGCGGCACTCTCCATTTCAGAAAGCTGTGTCTGTGTAAAAGAGGCGAGGGGCTGGCAGATAAGCAGTCTCTGTACATGGGGAGGTAAGACGGAGGCACAGGAGAGATCCAGGGCAGAGGGATGAGGGCACTGGCACCCACCCTCCTCAGATATGGAGGCTGGGGGACTCTTGAAGTGGGGGTGTAGTGAGGGAGAGTGGGGAGTGTGGACATCACCCTGATTCTGAATGAACTAGGGGTGGCTGCCATTACCTGAGAGAACACCAGGAGAGACAGGTAGAAGGGCAGGAGGTGGGTGGAAGGTGTGTAGAGGTGGGAGGTGTGTGGAGCCCGCCAGGATGTGCTGTGACTGGAGCTGGAAGCAAGGTATCCGGAGGCAGATCAGACACAGAGGGACTACGGAGGCGGGGTTTGGAAAAGCAGCGCGTGCAAAGGGCATGCTCTCACCAACCCCAGCATCCTGAGAAGCTGGGAAAGAGAAGGTCAAAGAAAACCCAGAGAAAGTGTTGCTAGAGGATGAAGGAGGCGGGAGTCTATGGCCTAATGGTAGTTCAGAGCCGTGCTCGAGGCACTAGCAGAGCAGAGGGAACATGCCGTCGGACATACTCCAGGAGAAATGGGGACATGTGGCCAGGGTCTTCATGCCAGGGTCCCATCTGTGTTCAGTTCTGCACAGCCCAGTGGATCGTGGGCAGGCCTCGCCCACCTCCTGGCCACGTGACCTCAGATGTGCCTCTGGAGAAAAACAAAGTGCCCATGTCCACTCCCTAGCAGTCCCTCTCTGAACAGGCCTCCAGCATCCATCGTGAAAGCTTCAGGGCCAACAGCAGGCAGCGCCGTTCTACCACGCCAGCACACTCCACTTTCTCTCCTCCTCTGCTTCTTATCTCTCCCTAATGGACTGCACGGTTCAAAAGCAACTTCCCCAAGGACAGCTGTTCCAGGGCGACTTGTCGGACTCCACAGGCAGCAACTGGTTTGTTCCGTTCCAAAGGGCAGTAGCCATCACCTTCAACAATGCTGCAACTAATGTCCACATATCCAGTGCTGCTTATATTAATCCTACAGCAGGACCTCAATTCACAGAGGAGGACATCAAGACTAACAGAGGTCTGGAGCTGCAAAACTAGAACCTATCAGGAGCCAGAACTCCAGTCCCCTCCCAGGGGTCCTAGCCATCCTCTTTCCATCCATCTGACACCAAGGCTTCCTAAATGGTAACCACCATGAAAAGTGGAGCAGAGGGAATGGCCATTTCCTTAGAACCGGGCACATAGGGAAGGGGACACATCAGACACCCAGAAGAAAAGAGACTTCAAAGTCATCCCCAACCTGAGTGCCCTCCAGGAATTCTCTCACGAAGAGGCTGCAGCTGACATTCACAGGGATGCCGCGTCTGAATGCAGGTACATCAGGAAGGGAACAGAAGAGAGAAGGAAGAAAGCCAGGTTGAAGGCAGAGGTCTTTCAAGTCCCCTCAAGGCAGGCTCAAGAGCAAAGCATGACACTCTGGACGGGCATCCTGCTTCTCTTTAAAGAGCATGGATTTATCCGTAACATGCCACATTAATGAAATGAGTTTTCAGGGCTGCCAGCCTCTTGGTTAAGGTTCTGCACAGTATATTTCTCCTACAATAAAAAAGGAAAAGTGACATCTGAGGTTAACAATGTATCTGCAGTGCGAGGCCCGGCGGCTGTCAATAATGGATGCTAAATAACTGAGCAATGGAGGATTGCATGAATTTTCAAATAAAATCTCTCCTATGCATCGCTTTGAATGACTGGGTCACATCTTACCCTTATGGTGTAGTGTGATTGGAGAGTCTAGCTTGAACATTTTGCCACTTAGCTAACTTGCTGTCTCACAACAGTTTGCTGAGTAACCCTTGCTTCCTCCTCGACTGTCTATTAAATCCTGGGCAGGAGGTGAAGGGCAGTTTGCAGGGGGCCACTTTCTGCAGAAATAGGAGGTTTGGCTTCACGCAGAGCACAACCAAATCCTTGCTCTGCTGCTTTACTCACTGGGTGATCCTGGGCAAATCATTTAACCTTTTGGGCCTGAGTGTCCTATTTCTAAAACCAAGTCAGAAATAAGAAAGTTACTATGGGTCAGGTGTGGTAGTTCACGCCTATAATCCCAGCACTTTGGGAGGCTGAGCCCAGCAGATCACTTGAGCCCAGGAGATTCAACACCATCCTGGGAAACATGGCAAAACCCAATCCCTACTAGAAATAACAAAAAAATTGTGGGGTGTGGTGGCACATGCCTGTAGTCTCAGCTACCTGGGAGGCTGGGGTGGGAGAATCAGCTGAACCCAAGAAGTCAAGGCTGCAGTGAGCCATGATCACACCATTGCACTCCAGCCTGGATGACGGGAGTGAGACCCTGCCTCAAAAAAAAAAAAAAAAAAGAAAAGAAAAGAAAAGAAAGACATGCCTTTGGTAGCGTGCCTGGCATATGGAGGGCCTCAAAGAATGAAGTTCTTAACTGTTGTCTTAGAATCTGCATCCCTGTCTAAGGAAGAGACAGGCAAGAGAATTTTTGTCCTGTCTGGCCCAAGAATTGTCACTTGGGATGGTAGAGGCATCATTTTCACAGAGTAACCTTTGGTTGATGGGGAGAGAAGCTGTTTAGTTTGAAAATATATGTGTATATATTCAAACATGTTTTGTATTTGGAAATTCTACAAAACTTTCATTTAATAAGAAAAACTGTGGAAAGTAATCCTGAACAAACTCTTGTTGGGTATAAATATAGAGAAAAATCAGAAATTTTTTTTTTTTCTGAGTTGGAGTCTCACTCTGTCACCAAGGCTGGAGTGCAGTGGTGTGATATGGGCTCACTGCAACCTCCATCTCCCAGGTTGAAGCAATTCTCCTGCCTCAGCCTCCCCAGTAGCTGGGACTACAGGCAACTGCCATCATGCCCGGCTAATTTTTGTATTGTTAGTAGAGACAGGGTTTCACCATGTTGGCCAGGCTGGTCTTGAACTCCTGACCTCAAGTGATCCACCCGCCTTAGCCTCCCAAAAATCACAATTTTTAATTGTCGCACCTCTGTCAGGGGAACAGTAGGATCAAGGAGGAATTTTATGCCATTTTAAATGAAGCCTTTGAGTGTTCAGAGGGGATGAGGTAAAATAATGGATTTTCTGGACCAGAAAGTTCTTAAAGATGCCCTGAGCACTCTAACCCATCCCTTCACTTGGGATCCTTTGTCATGTCTCTTATCCACAGCATGTTTCCTCCAAGGGTTGCCCAAGGGGACATTTGCCTCCCCACTCCCCGAGAGATGGTCTGTCCAGGGCCACATGTGAGCCAGGCAGAAGCTGAGAACCAGACTCAGGAAGCCCCAGTTCACCTCTCCAGGAAGGAGCAGGTGGACAGCCTCATCCAACACTGATGCGGTTCGAATCATCTGGGGACTGAGGAATGCCACTGCAAGGTGGCCATATCAGAGCTTTCTTGGTACAGTGACAGGAACACAAACCAGACTCGGAAGAAGCAGGGGATGGAGTGAGAACACAGAGGCAGGTAGTGTAGACAAACTCGAGAAAGTCTGCGAAGAGCTGCTGACAGAGAAATCGCTGAGGGGAATAGGGACTTCTCTGAACCCTCTTTTCTACAGAAGAGGGTCATCAGTGATCTGGGCTCATCTCTTCATTGAGTGATCCTCTCTAGAACACACTGGATGTGCAGGAAATACGCCCTCCCACAGCAATGCAGAGATGAGCAGGACCCGGGCCCTGTGCCTGGCCATGGTCTGGGGAGTGCGTGCTGAAGCCGAATGCTTAGAGATAATGATGGCTCAACATAGGGAGCACCCTTCTGCAGGCATGTCCAGGATGCCGAGGGAGAGTAAGAGGCCCAGGCTCATTGTATAGCAGGAAGCTTCAAAACTGAGATGAGGGAACTCAGCAAAGGCTCTGTAGCCATGAACACCATACAGAAGTAAACCTCTCTGCCCACAGCTTTTCACTAAGTCCAGCTCAACCAATAGCATACATATGTATTGCCCCTGGGTTTTAATTGCTTTGGTTTCTGGGGTTTTGAGTGGTAAGGATTTTAGAAGGCAGCATTATCTTAGAAGTCTGTATTTTAAAGTCTGTCTCCTTTATAAGAGGGTGTAGATCAGAGGCCAAGTCCTGCTTCAGTTGGTAGTCCCTGTTTATGAATCCTCTCTGGTTGGTGCCTCTGTTCACTCCAAAAGTGTTCTGGTTTGGGTAAGCTATATTGTCCCCCATACTGCGCGCCCCCCCTCCCCCATTATAGGTGACCCACAGTTTCATGATGAGAAAGAGGAAGGATCAGGAACAACTGCAAAATGCTTGGCATCCGAGTGACTTATTTACTTGCATTTTGATGTGCAGATGCCTCTAAGTACTTTTATGAAAAGACTAGGGAAATTGGCCGGAATGTAATCAAAGCCCAAAGTTCTCAGAGATGTTTTCTGAAGTTGAGCAAAGGAGAGAGTCAAGAGTGAGCTGGTACCTTTCTGTACACCCATAAAAGCCGATTAACAAGCAAAAGTTCGCTGGAATCAAAACAAACGAATAAGTCCAATCAAGCTAATATTTAAATTGAAGGCAGAAGGGATGGCAAGAAAAGAACTGAGCAGTCAAAAAGGAAAGTTTGAAGGTCATCATAAAAAAGAGAGACACCCAAAATTCTCCCCATTGGCCCTTGCAGCACCCTCAGAAGCCCAATACCAGAGATGGCAACAGTCATGGAAACAACGCTATCAAGGTTGAAACCTACGTAGGTCTCCAGAGCTGCTGCGCTCAGCAGTGTTTCAGTATCTATGAGATTCAGGAGCTCCGGTACAAGGCTAAGACTTTCTGTATAGGAAAAGTATCTCAAAGGCTGTTGGGCACATCAATGAAGCTATTCCTCCCGTCTCGGTGAGCAAGAAGCTGTACGTGTGGAACTCGGGGAGAGTAACAAACTAAAAGAACGCATGAGCTGAAATCTAACTGGGAATACATCTAAATTGGGTACAAAGACTTTACTAAAAATGCTGCTGCCTGCCGCCTGTAATGCTGAAGCTGCTGCAAAAAAGCTGCCTGTACTGTCACAATGGGTCCTGGCTGGCAATCCAAAGTATCTAGCCAATGCCAGCTATCAGCAAGGTCCATGGTAGTTTTCACACCGGCAGTGAGCCAGCAGCGCAGGAGTTCATGGTTCTCCCTGCTGCACCTGTAACCTCAGGGAAGCCGTGCTTAACCAGAAGGATGGCATCAGGGAGAAATACGGCAAAGACTCCTCCTAGTGAGGACAAGGGGTGTTGTGCTTTTCACATCCTGGAGCAGGAATCAGCAAACATTGGCTCACAGGTGAAATCCAGCCAGCTCCTTGTTATCACATGGCTGGTCCTCCAGCCAATAGTAGAAAAAATTCAAGAGAAGAATAACATTAATATCAAATGATTTACAATACACCGAACAGTGTTCTAATTTTTGGCGTTCATTAGCTCATGTGATCTTCACAACAAACCCATGAAGTAGATACTATTACTCTATAGATGAGAAAACAGATGGAAGCTTCTAGAGAGGTGAAGTGATACTCAAAGATCATTCAGATAATGATTCGTTCAGCTATAATTACAGACCCAGGGAGTGTTAGCTCAGAGCTTCTTCTCTTAACTTGCTTCCTTGTATGAGAAGATCCCCCATGCTTTAAAGGTAAAAGGTAAGTTCCTGAAGAGAGATTCAGGTGTCACATTCTGGTGTCTTCACAAGAGGGAACATAACAGTGTCTCACAGAAGCAAGGAAAGGCTTTGTAGAAGAACAAGGTTACCTTTCCATAACTTTAAACCCCACTTATGCAAAATTGTATGTCCTCCCCCTAAAATTACATTATTCTCATTAGCAGACCTCATGAAGTTTTTTAGTACAAAAACATGGTCTCAATTATTATTATAGATTAAATTTTGTCAAGAAATATTTGCTGAGAACTTATTTTCTCTCTTGTTAATTGAGTACCTGCACAGTATCTTCGGTTTTTCCTCTTGGCTCATAAAGACTAAAATATTTACATCTGGCCTCTTTGGAAAAGTTTGCTGACTCCTATCCTAGAGAATGAAGAACCCTGGAGCTGCTACAGAATGTGAGGAGAAAGGCTGGCTATGTGATAAGTACTGAATGGCACGGACTGTAGCTTCTGGTTCTTACAGTTTGGGAAATATGACCTTGAAGTTCAAGCCTCCAGATGTCCTTAGCAGTTACGTCGCTTCTGACCAGCTGGTAGACGGGTGTAAGTCCTCCACCAAGGACTACTCAGTGGTGTCTGCTGAAGATGGCTTGGACCAGGATGATCGAGAAACTTGGCAGAAGCTCTCTGCGAGTGCAGGTTATATCCACGTGACAGGGAATCATGTCCCTGTGCCCAGCGGACAGGAACTACCAGGAGTACAGATAAGGCTCAGGTAACTGCCTCCTACTCAAGGTGAATCAGAGAGACCCCATGACAGAATCTCTTCAGGAGTGCAAAGTGGCCCAGGCCAAAGGATAGGGCATTGTTTCCCACTGCGTATGGGTAACTGACGATACTTTCATTGCCAAACTTATGGTAAGGATCTGCAGTGGGTCAACCAAGGCTGGGGCCCCTTGCCCATCTGAGCACTTGGCCAAGTACAGCCAGCTCCTCAGGTGGAAAAGAAGATGGGTAGCACCTTTGGTTGTTCTGAAGATAACAAATACAAAAAGCTCCTAGCCAAGTAAGTTCTGGGGCCAGGGGAGTGCCTGAGTCAATCAAGCACTTGTCAGCTGGTAGGACCTCTACTGCTATTCTTATTATATGTGCTCAAGACTCTAGACACTACTACCACTCTGGAGGGGTCTTTCCTTGCTCATATCTGATGTTCTGCCTCCTTAGAACTGCTGTATCAACTTCTGCACCAAATGCCACATCTTCTGATGCATGCTATGTGTCAGATGATACCTTGAAAACATGTACTAAGTGACAGAAGCCAGACAAAAGAACAAATAGTGTGTGGTTCCACTTACATAAAATAGCTAAAATAGGCAAATTCATAAAGATAGGAAGTAGATAGTAGTTATGGGAAAAAGATGTAAAGAGGAAGAGTTTTTGCTCAAAGAGTGCAGAGTTTCTCTTTAGATGATGAAAAGGTTCTGGAGACAGATGATGGTTGCACATTATGAATGTATTTAACACCACTGAACTGTACACTTAAAAATGGTTAAGATGGGCGGGGATCCAAGATGGCCAAATAGGAACAGCACCAGAGTGCAGTTCCCAGCAAGAACAACACAGAGGGTGAGTGCCCACCACATTTCCAAACAAATTTTCACTGTCCAAAGACCGGGAGATTCCCGGGCCAAAAAGCACCACAAGTTTTCAGCATGGCAGTTTCAGCCAGTAGTGGGTTGGTGCACAGAAACTAACACAAATCTGGGCAGCTGTTTCAGCTGGCGCCTGGAATGCCTGAGAGACGGAGCTGCCCATTCAACTGAAAGGGAGGGGGCAGAGACAGGGAGCCAGGCAATCTGGCTCGGCAGGTACCACCCCCACAAAACAAGCAATCTGAAACACTCTGGATTAAGAGTTTCGCAGCAAGCACAAATGGACCCAGGACGGTCGAGCTCAGTGGGGGGAAGGGCAACCACCACTACAGAGGCAGTCCACCACTACCAAGGCAGTTCACACAGCAGCTGGGCAGAGCCTGCAGCAGCTCAGCAAAGCCTCTGCTGGCAGACTGTGACTAGACTACACCGTGTGGGGCAGGGCATCTATAAAAAAAGGCAGCAGCATGACAGGAACTTATAAATAAAGCCGACCTTCCTAGGACAGAGCACTGGGGAAAAGAGGCGGTTTTGAGTTCCACTGCAGCAGACTTAAAATTACCTACCCAGCAGCTCTGCACGGAACAGTGGAGCTCCCAGCACAGCGCTTCAGCTCCTATAAGGGACAGACTGTCTCCTCAAGCAGCTCCCCAACCCCCATATACCCAAAGAGACACCTCATAAAGGGGAGCTCAGGCCACCATCTGACAGGTACCCTTCTGGGACGAATATAACAGAAGAAGAAACAGGCAGCAAACCTTACTGTTCTGCAGTTCCCACAGGTGATCCCCAGGCAAGCAGGGTGTGGAGCAGACCTCCAGCAGTCCTGCAGCAAAGGGTCCTGACTGTTAGAAGGAAAACTAAGAAATAGAAAGAAATAACTTCATGGTCAACAAAAAGGACGTCCACTCAGAGGCCCTATCCAGAAGTCACTAACTACACAGACCACAGGTAGATAACGCCACTAAGATGGGAAGAAACCAGTGCAAAAAGGATGAAAACACCAAAAACCAGAACACCTCTCCTCCTCCAAAGGATCACAAATCTTCACCAGCTAGGGATCAAAGATGGATGGAGAATGAATCTGACGAACTGACAGAAACAGGCTTCAGAAGGTTGGTAATAACAAACTTCTCAGAGCTAAAAGAATATTTGCTAACCCAATGCAAAGAAACTAAGAACCTAGAAAAAAGATTAGATGAGATGCTAACTAAACAGCTTAGAAAATAATATAAATGACTTGACGGAGCTGAAAAACACAGCATGAGAACTTCACAAAGCATACACGAGTTTCAATAGCCGAATCTACCAAGCAGAAGAAAGGATATCAGAGATTGAAGAGCAACTCAGTGAAATAAAATGAGAAGGCAAGATTAGAGAAAAAAGAGTGAAAAGAAATGAACAATGCCTCCAAGAAATATGGGATTATGTGAAAAGACCTAATCTACATTTGATAGGTGAACCTGAATGTGATGAGGAGAATGAATCCAAGCTGGAAAACACTCTTTAGGATATTATGCAGGAGAACTTCCCCAACCTAGCAAGCCAGGCCACCATTCAAGTCCAGGAAATACAGAGAACACAACAAAGATAATCCTCAAGAAGAGCAACCACAAGGCACATAATCATCAGATTTACCAGGGTTTAAATGAAGGAAAAAATGCTAAGGGCAGTCAGAGAGAAAGGTCAGATTACC
>CAUYLG010061381.1:0-45224 GCA_963573385.1 Cacajao melanocephalus
ACATATACACCATGGAATACTATGCAGCCATAAAAAACAATGAGTTCGTGTCCTTTGTAGGGACATAGATGAACCTGGAAACCATCATTCTCAGCAAACTGACACAAGAACAGAAAATCAAACACCGCATGTTCTCACTCATAGGTGGGTGTTGAACAATGAGAATACATGGACACAGGGAGGGGAGCATCACACATTGGGGTCTGTGGGGCGGGGAATAGGGGAGGGACAGCAGGGGATGGGGAGTTGGAGAGAGATAGCATGGGGACAAATGCCAGCTATAGGTGATGGGGAGGAAGGCAGCAAATCACACCGCCATGTGTGTACCTATGCAACAATCTTGCATGTTCTTCACATGTACCCCAAAACCTAAAATGCAATTTAAAAAAATCCCTATTCTTGGGGAGCTTAATTCTAGTGGACAGAAATTTAAAATCAATTTATTTAACAATTTTCTGACAGACGAACATTTAAGTTGTTGTCAGTGTTTTGCTATTACAAACCACACAAAGGTAAACTTCTTTTCACATATATACCCTTTTGTAGTTTTGCATTTTTAAAGGATAGATTTCTTAAATTGGAAATGATAGGTCAAAAATATGTACGTTTTAAAACTCTAGTAAAGATAGCCATTGCTTTCCAAAAAACTTTAGCAAGTCACACAGTCCACAGTCCCCTTGAGTGAGTTTCCCTTTCTTCATATCCTCCTTTGCACTAGACATTATCTCTTAAATTTTGCCAACCTGATGGACAGAAAATGGTAACCATTTTGAATTTTTCATTCTAAAATTATTAAACAGGTGGAGCATATTCATGTTTATTGGGCATTTGGATTTTCTCTTTGATGGTTTGTTTTCTTTTCTAGCAAACAGAACCAAAAGAAATGGAGTGAGTATTTGCATAGCCTAGCCTTCATGCTTGATTTTTAAACTTTAATTATTTTATGTAAACTTTAAAACAACCAGCATTCATTTCTATGAGATAGATTCTTATCTAAGCCTGTCTGACATCAAACCCTGTGCTATTTCAAGCACTACTGAGTCTGCTCTCTGAATAGTGCACTTTAGGCTGGGGGCAGTGGCTCATGCCTGTAATACCAACACTTTGGGAGGCTGAGGCAGGAGAGTCGCTTTAACTCTGGAGTCAGAGGTTGCAATGAGCTGAGATCATGCCACTGCACTCCAGCCTGGGCGACAGAACAAAACTCCACCTTAAAAAAAAAATGCAGACTTTGTCAGTATATAGCAATTAAAGATATCATTTCCAAAATTTAAAAGCAAATAAAATGATGAAAAAGTATTTGTTACAAATATGTCAAAAAATTGCTAACCTATGAAGAATCCAATACAAAATTAGAAGAAAACATAGACTTCTAAAGAAATATTGGCAAATAACCAAAACTAAAAACTCCAGTACTTCAATGCTGGTGAGGACATGATGAGACATGCACCCCACAAGAATAATGAAATAATACATTAATAAGCATTTCTAAATGGCAATCTGGCAATATAGTCACCAGTCATAAGCTGCTCACACTCATAAGTTCCATATCACTCTTAAGTTCCAGAATCTAGTCTCAGGAAATAATAAAAAAATAAAGAGTTGGAAATAAGTGTCCAATATTAAGGTTTTGGATCATAGTGAGATATAATCTCATGCTAATCAGAATGGCTATTATTAAAAAGCCAAAAAAAAAAACCAAAAAAACAGGTAGCAGGGTTGTGGAGAAAAGGGAATGTTTACGCACTGCTGATGGGAATGTTTAGATCAGTCATTGTGGAAAAGCAGTTTGGAGATTTTCAAAGAACTTAAAACAGAACTACCACCTGACCCAGCAATCCCATTACTGGGTATATACCCAAAGGAATATAAATCATTCTCCCATAAAGACACATAACACATGTATGTTTACTGCAGCACTATTCACAATGGCAAAAATATGGAATCAACCTAGATGCCCATCAATGGTGGACTGGATAAAGGAAATGTGGTTTATATACACCGTGCAATACTACACAGCCATAAAAAACAACGAAGTTGTGTCCTTTGCAACAACACAGATGCAGCCAGAGGCCAGGAACAGAAAATCAAATACTGCAAGTTTTCATTTATAAGTGGAAGCTAAATATTAAGTACACATGGGTATAAAGAGTGGAACAATACACATCAGGGCTTACCTGCGGGTGGAGTGTGGGAGAAGGGTGAGGATCAAACAACTACCCATTGGAGCTGGGCGCGGTGGCTCACACCTGTAGTCCCAGCACTTTGGGAAGCCGAGTCAGGTGGATCACTTGAGGTCAGAAGTTTGAGACCAGCCTGGCCAACATGGTGAAACCCCTTCTCTACTAAAAATACTAAAATTAGCCAGGTGTGGTGGCGCATGCCTGTAATCCCAGCTACCCAGGAGGCTGAGGCAGGAGAATTGCTTGAACCTGGGAGACGGAGGAGTGAGCCAAGATCATCACTTTAGTCTGGGTGACAGAGCGAGACCCTGTCTCCAAAACAAAACAAAACCTACCCATTGCATACTATGCTTACTGCTGCCAGGTGGTGCAATCATTTGTACACCAATCCCCAGCAATATGTAATTTACCCATGTAACAAACCCGAACATGTATCCCCGAACCTAAAATAAAAGTTAAAAGAAGAAAAGAAAAATTAAGGTTTTAGATAACTTAAGTTACATTCATTCAATTGAATATTACATAACCATTAATATTGCTGTTTTCAGAGTATGTAATGGCATGGGAATGCTTATTTTGGCTCATACATTTAAAAAGGCAAGATACAAAAGAATATGTACAGTGTAATATTTTGCCACTGGCCGGGTGCAGTGGCTCACGCCTGGAATCCCACTTTGGCAGCACTTTGGGAGGCCGAGATGGGCAGATCCCCTGAGGTCGGGAGTTCGACACCAGCCTGACCAACATGGAGAAACCCTACACACACACACACACACACACACACACACACACACACACACACACAGGGCAACTATGCAGTGGTACCAGGCTGAAAAAGGACACCCAAAAAGATATCCATGTCCTAATTCCTAGAGCCTATGAATATTACTTTGTATAAGAAACAAGGTAAACAAGCAAGCAAACAAAAAAATCAAAATCCAATCCAGAAGAGTCTTTGCAGGCATGATTAAATTAAGGATTTTGAGGCCAGCTGCAGTGGCTCACACCTGTAATCTCAACACTTTGGGAGGCTGAGGAGGGCGGATTGCTTGAGCTCAGGAGTTTGAGACCAGCCTGGACAACATGGTGAAACTCCATCTCTATAAAAAACACAAAAATTAGCGTGGCATGGTGGTGGATGCAGGTAGTCCCAGCTATTTAGGACTGAGGTGAAAGGATTGCTTGAGCCTTGGAGGCAGAGGTTGCAGTGAGCTGAGACTGTGCCACTGCACTCCAGCCTTGGGTGACAGAGCAAGACTCAGTCTAAAAAAAAAAAAATCTGGAGATGGAGAGGTTATCCTGGACTGTTCTTGTGGCCCTAAATGCCATTGCAAATGTCATAATAAGAGAGAAACAGAAGAGATTTTCCCCACCCCATCTCACCTTACACACATACACACACACACACAGACATACACACGTGCACGCGCACACACACACACACACAATGTGAAAAAGCAATGTGAAGAAAGAACAGAGAGAAATTTGTAGATGTTGACTTTGACACAAATCAATGTCAGCAACCACTAGAAGCTGGAAGAAGCAAGAAAGGGATATTCCCCAATAGCCTCCAGGGGCGTGTGGCCCCACTAACACCTTATTTTGTCCCAACGATAACAATTTTGGACTTCTGGCCTCCAGAACTGTAAGAGAAAAAATGTGTGTTGTTTTAGACCCCCAAGTTCGTGATAATTTGTTACAGCAGCCACAGGAAACTAATGTAGCAGTGTTCCTGTTATTGCTGTCAAACAACAAGCAACTTCAAACTTAGTGTCACACAACAACCAGCCCATTATGTTCATGGATTCTGTGGGACAAGAATTCAGACAGCGGATGGTAAGAATGACTTGTCTCCATGCTACAGTCTGGAGCCTCAGAAAGAATCGAATATCTGGGGCTGAAATCACCTAGAAGTTTCTTTACTGATGCCTGGGCTAAAACAAACTTGAAATTTGAGCTGACTTTGGGTTGTTAACCAGAGTTCCTCTTCATTTGGCTTGGGCTTCCACAGGGTTGTAACTTCTTTTTTTTTTTTTTTTTTTTTTTTTTTACCTTCTGCATGAAGTGACTTCTAACATTAGTGGTTCAGAGCTCTGAGAGTCAGTGTTCCCTGTAAGCAGGATGGAAGCTGTATGTGCTATTCCGACCTCGCTTCAGAAATCACATGGTGTCACTTCCGCCACCATTTTCAACTGATGGAAGTAGATACAAGCCCTCCAAGTTTTGAGAGGGGGAGACATAAATCCACACTCCATGGGAGGAATCTCAAAAAATGTGCAGCCATGTTTCAAACTTCCAGTTTACCCCATGTGCACAAATTATTTACATTCTTCCACATCCAAGATATTTTCCCCCCAAAGTTTCATCTCATTAAAGCACTGGGCTTATGTTCAAGATCCAGGGTTTCCTAATATAAATTAGGTCCAAGTACAGATTAGGCTCCTTCAGTTAAGTTGCTTGAATATGGTTCCTCTTGATCTGAAAACATATGAAATAAAGAGACAACTTTTCTGCCACTCTTCCCCCTAATAAACCCGACACACAGTGGTATAGCTATAGGATAATGTGTATAGATACTCTTGTTCTAAAGCACGGAAAATGGAAACATTAACAGTAATTGGTTTATGTTAATTCTGAAACCCATCTGAGCATATGTTGCCTATTGTATTGATTAGGGCCCAGTCCTGCTGGTTGCAAATTACTCTCTGGAACTTTTTCCTCTGTTTTGTAGGGCTTTGTTCACATTTTTTGAGTTATCCTTTCTTTTCCATAAAAAGTAGTCTGTGCAGAGTTTCAGCCTGCTCTCTGACTAGAAGTCTGGGGAGCCTTATTTTATTTTGTATTATCTGTTCCTTTCGAACCAAGCTGATATAATTCTTTTAATATCTTCTGGGGTTTCTTACGTATCAGTTTATAAAATACATTCCATTAGATAAGGCTATACCCACAGATCTCTTTGTGATAAGCCCTTCTCTACCTTGAGCTCCCCATGAAGCTGTAGTGCAGCAATGCCCTTGAGATTTTCAGAAGCCCCACTATTAGACAGAGATTGTTTGAAAGGCTTCCCTAGAATCCATAGGGGGCCTTTTGTCTACTTGAAAGAGTCTACAAAGGACCACCTTATACCTTTCTTAGATCCCAGCAAAGAGCTTTAAAGTCACATGCTTGGCTTCATTTTTATTCTGAGAACACATTTTCTTGACTGTGTCCTAGATTTGATCTTCCCTAGAGGTTTTTTTATTGCCTTGAGAATCTCCTGCTAGGTAAATTCAGCTAAAAGCCCTGTAGGTATCCTCTTTTTTTCACTTGAAAGCTGAACATCATATTTTTTATTTCATCTTCATCAAGTTTTACATAGGCAGCTATAGGGTAGCACCCTTAACCCTGTCCAGGAATCTCCTTACCTAGACTAGCTGAGCTTATTAAGTTCACTTCCTGCTTTCCATATTATCTCAGACGACAGCGTTGCCAAATTTTCTGCCAATATACAACAAATATTTTATTTTCTCCAACTTCAGATAATATTTTCTTCACTTTATTCAAATACTCACTGTCAGCTTACCTAATGCCTATTTGGCTTCTTCCTGCCACTTAGTCCTCACACCACATGTTTTAGTATTGGCTAATTAAACGTGGTAGTTATGTTTTAGGTGTTTAAGCAGCACTTTATATCCAGACACCAAACTCTGTTCCTATTACCTATTGTTATTTAACAAACCACCTCAAATCGCAACGATTTCAATACCTTCATGGCTTAAAATGACACAAATTTATTCTCTTACAGTTCTGGAGGCCAGGAGTCTAAAATCAAGCTGTTGGCAGGACTGGTTCCTTCTGGAGGTTTCTGGGGAGAATCAATTTCCTTGCCCTTTCCAATCTTTTTATTTTTTATTTTTGGACGGAGTTTCAATCTTGGATCACTGCAACCTCTGACTCCTGGGTTCAAGTGACTCTCCTTCCTCAGCCTCCCAAGTAGCTAGGATTACAAGTGCCTACCACCACATCCAGCTAATTGTTTTGGTATTGTTAGTAGAGACAGGGTTTCACCATGTTGGCCAGGCTGGTCTCGAACTCCTGACCTCAGGTGATCCACCCACCTCGGCCTCCCAAAGTGATGGTATTACAGGCATGAGCCACCATGCCTGGCCACCCTTTCTGACTCTAAAGGCTGCCTGCACGCCCTGGCTCATGGTCTTCCCTCCCATCCATCACTGCAGCCTCTTGCTCCCATCCTTACCACATAGCCACATTCTGTGGTCAAATCTCTCTGTGTCATTTTAAGCTACTGCATTTGTGGTACTTTGACTGCAGCAATTCAAAAGAAACACAGGGATTAGGCATGGGTGCTTCTTTGTGCTCCTTCTTCCCTCTGCATCTCCACCCCAGGTATTCTATGGGCCTGGAACTTCCTCTCCCAGTCACCTTCTCCCAGGATGCCTACTGCAAGACAAACTCTGCTAAGACTCACTGAACCCTTCAGGTTTGATTTTTCATTCCTCTGCATTCCTTGAGAGGAATAAACCTGTGTTATATCACTTGTCCCACTGTGTTATAATTTATCTTTTCTACCTGTCTAATCTTTACTTTTGGGGCCGGGATCCTATATTTTGCCTCTTTCTATCCCCTACCAAGCATGAGCACAGTGCTTGGTAAATAGTAAGAAGCTCACACAAGTGTATGGAGTGAAAGCAAACAAAAACCACACTGAGGCGTCACACCATATAAATAATCCCTTAACAACAGCCCCTTGATCTGCAGTACCTGGTATTCCTCGGCAGGTTCCGATGGTGTCCACACTCCATGCCCCAGGAAGACTTTCACTCCTTTCCCAGTCAGTCTGACCTTGAACCGTGAGGTCTGAGGGCCGAAAAGATCTGCAGTCAGACAGCCTTCCCAAGTCCTGTGCAGTTTGACCTCATGCCTTTATTTCTGGTTGCTGAATCTCTGTAGGTCAGCCAATGATTAATGAGGTGAAGAAAGGTTCACAGACTTCTAACAGCCAGACCTACTTGTAACTTGATACACTTGTTGCACTTTCTGCAGAAAAAGTGACAACAATGTAGTCAATGTTCTTTTAAATAACACTTATTTTTCTTAATATAAATATTCAAATAATTTTAAAAGATCACCTGTAATCCCTCTACTCAGAGTTAATCATCAGTAATATTTTAAAAGTTTATTTTTAATTTTAAAATCAATACATTCCTACTGTGAAAAATACAAACAATGCAGAACGTAAAGTAAAATAAAAGGAACACCCAGTCCCACTTCCCGGAGTTCACCACTACTGTTAATGCTTGACTGCAGCCTTGTCTAGCATTTTTTTTTTTCCCTATAAAGCAACTGTTTGGAAAAACACAAAATCAGCTGGGCGAGGTGGCTCGCACCTGTTATCCTATCACTTTGGGAGGACGAAGTGGGTGGATCACCTGAGGTCAGGAGTTCAAGATCAGCCTGGCCAACATGGTGAAACCCTGTTTTTACTAAAAATACAAAAATCAGCTGGGCATGGTGGTGGGCACCTGTAATCCTAGCTATTCTGGGAGGCTGAGGCAGGAGAATCGCTTGAACCTGTGAGGTGGAGGTTGCAGTGAGGCAGGATTGAGCCATTGCACTCCAGCCTGGGCGACAAGGCGAAACTTTGCCTTAAAAAAAAAAAAGCATAAAATCTCAACAGTAGGAATGGAAACAAATAAAAAAACATTCCACAAAGCCTAGGAAGATTAACTATTTTTTTTTTAATCCTACTCTGTTTATGAATGGCTAAATGGATTGTGTGGGGGATGTGCTTTTAATGGGCACACGCCCTAAAATTACACAAATCCTGTCATAAATTTAATACAGAGCAGACAGGGATAACTGTAGTGATGAGGACTCAGTCCTTTATCAGCATTGTGTGGTTATTTACGTAATGCCTGTGTTTTGTAAATGGAAAAATAATACAGCTGAAAATAAGATCGTGACAGCCTTTGCAAGTTAATTGCTGAACTAAGTAAATAGCACTGGACTCTCAAGTTCCTATTTCTGGTCTGTATTCCACTTTTTCTCATCACTGAGGATTGAGAGCTATATGGTGCTTTAAGTGACAGCTAGGAGAAATAAACAGTATATGTGAATAGCAAGGGGAAGCCATCGAGTTTACCTGTCAAGATGGCCTTAGTTGTGTCTATTCTCAAGCATATAGACTGTGTCTGAGTTCTTTTCTTTTCTTTTCTTTTCTTTTCTTTTTTTTTTCTTTTCTCTTCTTTTCTTTTCTTTTCTTTTCTTTTCTTTTCTTTTCTTTTTGAGACAGTTTTGCTCTTGTTGCCCAGACTGGAATGCAATGGCACAATCTCGGCTCACCGTAACTTTTGCCTCCTGGGTTCAAGTGAGTCTCCTGCCTAGCCTCCCAAATAGCTGGGATTATAGGCATGTGCCACCACACCCAGCTAATTTTGTGTTTTTAGTAAAGATGGGGTTTCTCCATGTTGGCCAGGCTGGTCTCGAACTCATGGCCGTGACCTGCCTGCCACGGCCTCCCAAAGTGCTGGGATTACAGGAGTGACCCACCACGCCCAGCCAAGTTCTTTTCTTTAAAGATGCTTTAGGAATGCTTTCTTGAATCAGTTACAGGGCTGACCTAGGAAAAGTAGCCTTATCATTTCCTGGGGAAACAACTTACATTTACAAACATGTTAAAGAGGTTAACATGTGAAGTGGACTCTGTATTTGCTTATTTACTTTCACGAGAGAGTGAAAGATATGGGCTCCACAGATAGCACTGAGAACCTTACAGAATCCATGCTTGTATTCCTCTCTTCTCACAACTCAGCTCTACCCATGGGTTTTGCTTTTTGGAAATATCTTTACCGTTTATTCACCTTTGTCTTCCTATCATCTAGCACAGGAGGGGACTATGATTGTCTGCTACACTGCCGGATGAATAATGGATTAATTTGTACATTCGTCAATTCATTCAACAGGCCTATGAGACTTTCTACTTAGCAGGGCTTGTGTTAGAGCTAGGGATTCAGGAATGCACTACATGTTGTTAATTGGCCCTTATCATCCATTTCTAACTCCATCTATATTCTCCCCTGTATAGAATTAGCTGGAATGCTAAAAGCTAGTTTCCAAAAGTTTTCATCCGTTCATTCTTTTTCTTTTTCTTTTTTTGAGACAGGTTTTCCCTATGTTGTCCAGGCTGAAGTGTAGTGGCATGATCATAGTGCACTGTGGCCTCAAATTCCTGGATTCCAGTTATCCTCCTGCCTCAGCCTCCTGAGTAGCTGGGACTACTGGTGTATGCGACCATGCCTGGTTTTTCCAGAAGTTTTAGCAGCAAGACTTCTAGGTACAATGAAGGTTCTGTCAGTCAGGTAAATTCATGCAATATCTGGAAGACAAGACAGAAAGAAGACAGAAGTCATTGTTCTTGTCATAGCTGTGGCTGGCTGGTTCTGGCAGATGTATCTGCATGGCCAAATCCACATTTCACTGTCTGGACATCATTTTCTTGGATATAGGGTAGAGCTGTGGTAGTAGCAGCAGTTTTTAGACCTATGCATTACAATCATGGGTGATATGACCTTGAAGCCAAAAGCTAGTGCTGTGCTTTTCAGTACTCTTGTAAATACCTAATCTCCTTTCACTTGAAATGCCTTGAGTGGTTTCTGTTTTCTATACTGAACTTTTTCTGATGAAATAAATAAAGATGCAATCACCGCCCTTTAGAAACTTCTCGTCTCTTAGGGGAGACAGACAATGCAACTTGAGTAGGAATATAAGAGGTACAAAATGGACAAGGTGCTATGGGATGAAAGAGTAAGAGCATAGAATGGGGAAGGGGCATTTCAGTTATCTATCACTGCATAGCAAACCACCTCCAAAACTTAGGTGTTATCTCTCACATTTCGTGGATTAACTGGGTTCAGCTGGGCAGTTCTTCTGCTGGCTTCATGTCATTGCATTCAGATGGTGGCTAGGGCTGGGGTTTTCTGGAGGCTCTACTGAGATGCTGGGATGCCTGGGCTTCTCTTCTCAGGTGTTCTCAGGGTTTCTTTTCTCCATGCAATATCTTCCTGTGAGGACATCATTTTATATATATATAATTTATTTATTTATTTTGAGACAGAGTTTTGCTCTTGTTGGCCAGGCTGAAGTGCAATGGCATGATCTTGGCTCACTGCAACCTCTGCCTCCCAGGTTTGAGCAATTCTCCTGCCTCAGCCTCTCAAGTAGCTGGGATTACAGGCATGTGCTACCATGCCTGGCTAATTTGCTGTTTTTAGTAGAGATGGGGTTTCTCCATGTTGGTCAGGCTGTTCTCAAACTCCCGACCTCAGGTGATCTGCACGCCTCGGCCTCCCAAAGTGCTGGGATTACAGGCGTGAGCCACCGTGTCCAGCCTTTCTTTTTGTTTGTTTTTTAAACCTGGTGGTTTAGGATTCTCAAAGCACAAATGTGGAAGACATGAGGCCTTCTTCGATTTTAGGCTCAGGCTGGGTGTAGTGGCTCTGTCTATAATGCCAACACTTTGAAAGGCCAAGGCAGGTGGATTGCTTGAGCTCAGGAGTTTGAGACCAGTCTAGGCAACATAGTGAGACCCTGTCTCAACAAAAAAGAAAAGAAAATCAGCTGGCCATGTTGGCATGTGCCTGTGGTCCCCGCTACTTGGGAGGCTGACATAGGAGGATCACTTGAGCCAGGGAGGTCAAGTTTTCAGTGAGCTGTGATTGCACGCTGTACTCTAGCCTAGGCAACAGAATGAGACCTTGTGTCAAAAAAGAAAAAAAAAAAAAAGATGTTGGGCCCAGAAGGGGCATAGCATCAGTTTTGCTGCAGTTTACTGGTTAAAGTGAGTCACAGGCTCAGCCCAGATTCAATGTGGGAGGGGAGGACGTAAAGGTGTGGAACACAAAAGGTGCAATTTATTGGGGGCCATCTTAGAAGGTAGACACCGCAGAGGGGTACTTGGGAGGTTTGGGAAGTTTCATCAAGAACGTGAAACTCGTTGGTTCCATGGTTGCGTGCTAACAGACTTTACAGAGGACCCAGAGCCCAGCCCAGACCCTAGCACAGTTACATTATACGAGAAGGCAGGACAGAAGAAAAGAAGGCAGGCAGGCAGACACAGGAAGTATAAGCTGGTAGGCCTTTCCAGTCAGAGGCACTAAGCAGGGGTGTCCAATCTTTTGAATTCCCTAGGCCATGTTGGAAGAAGAATAATTGTCCAATTCTACACATAAAACACTAACACTAACGATAGCTGATGAGCTAAAAAAGAAAATTGCAAAAAAATCTCATAATGTTGTAAGAAAGTTTACAAATTTGTGTTGGGCCATATCCAAAGCTGTCCTGGCCCAGATGTGCACACAGCCAGGGGTTGGACAAGCTTGCACTAAGGTATCAGGAAGTAACTGCAAAATGCAGCTACCAGCCCCAGGGCTGAGGCAACAAAATAAAAAGGTTGTAAATATGAAAATGTAGAAGCTTGAGGGAGGAGCTGCACAGAGCTGGTACTCACATCTCCGAGAAGGGGTTGTCAGCCTACTGGTGTCGATATCTTTGAGGGGGTGCTGATTCTGAAGAAACTGCAAACCGGATTATACTGCTGCTAATGGAATACATTGCAACTACCATGAGAAGCATGGCCTGGCTCGCAACTGAAGTGAACTGGAAGCAGAAAGAAGAAACGAGTCCTTCCACCCGCCTTCCACCTTGAGGCCTCCCTCCTGGCCTGTGCTGAGTAGCAGAGCCTGACCAATAGCCCATTGCTGAAGCAGAATGTGGTTTTCAGCACCTCAGCTCACCTCCAGCATCACAAAGCATACTTTGAAAGACTGACTCTGAGGCTGAGATTAAGTTTAAAAATCATACATTGTTTGAAAAGTACTTAACATGAGTTTTACACTGGCTCTCAGTCTCTCTCTCCTAGCTCAACTTTCTCTTTCCAAAATAGATTTGAGTTGGTGTCTAATAAAAGCACATGACGAATAGGACATTAAAAACAACGAAACAAAAAAAACCCACAAACGTTTAACACAGATAAAATGAAGAACATACCATTCCAAGCAGTGTTTTTAAAGCAGTGTTTTAAAAAATTTTGTATGGCAGCTAAAGTCAAAATATATTTTTGACTTTATGTTTTAGCATATACACGTATAACTGAGAAAAGTTACATGAAGCAATCTTCATCCTCACTGTGCTTAATGCACTCTGATATTTTCCATTGTGTTTTATCTAACTTTAAAAAATCTGGTAGTAACCCACTAAGTCGATTTTATTGACTAATCAGTTGCAACCCACTGTTTGAAAAACACTGACTTAGAGGAAGGGAAGGTCCAATGTTTTATACATTTTATATAAATGTGTAAATGTTTTATAAGTTTTAATTCTATAAATATATGTATAGAGCCCTTTTTCATCTCAAAAAGTACCTTTCACATACTTTATTTTATTTAACCCTCACAACAATCCTATGAGGTTGGTATTTCTCCCAATCGACTAATAAGAAAATAGAGGATCAGGCTGGGAGTAGTGGCTCATGTTTGTAATTTCAGCACTTTGAGAGATTGAGGTCAGTAGTTTGAGACCAGCCTGGCCATTATGGTGAAACTCCATCTCTCCTAAAAACTACAAGAATTAGCTGGGCATAGTGGTGGGGGCTTGTAATTCCAGCTAGCCCATTGCTGAAGGAGAAGGTTGTTTTCAGCACCTCAGCTCACCTACAGCATCACAAAGCATACTATGGAAGACTGAGGCAGGAAAATCACTTGAATCCAGGAGGCTGAGGTTGCAGTGAGCTGAGATCGCACCACTGCACTCCAGCCTGACAACAGAGTAAGACTCCACTTAAAAAAAAAAAAAGAAAGAAAGAAAAAAGAAAACAGATACTAAGTCGTCTGCCCTAGTTCAGAAGGGGCATGAATGGTCAATGCAGAACTGGAAGCCAATGTTTCTGATTGAAAATCTCAGCCTTTCTCAATAGGCTATGCCAGGATGAGACATATAGTTGTGTTAATTGAATACTAACTTTAGTTCAGAGCTGTCTGATAGACAAGGCAAACACTGGGTGTTGTATAATGCTTATTGTTTGACGAAAGCATACAAGTTTGTCTGGGCAAACTTCCTTCTAGAATTAAATTCCAGGATATGGGCTTCATATATGGCTATTATATAATAATGAGTATTATTTTGATCAGTGGCTTTTCAGAAAACACCACACTATTATGACAATTTTGTTTGTTTTTTTTTGAGACAGAGTCTTGCTCTGTCACCCAGGCTGGAGTGCAATGGCACTATCTTGGCTCACAGCAACCTCGGCCTCCTGGGTTCAAGCAATTCTCCTGCCTCAGCCTCCCAAGTAGCTGGGATTGCAAGCACCCACCACCACACCTGGCTAATTTTTGTATTTCTAGTAGAGATAGGGTTTCACCATGTTGGCCAGGCTGGTCTCAAATTTCTGACCTCAAATGATCCGCCACTCTCAGCCTCCCAAAGTGCTGGGATTACAGGGGTGAGCCACCACGCTGGGCCTATTGTGACAATTTTTTATACAGACCCCTAGTAATAGATGCAGAGGCTGCTAGCTGTCCCCAGTAGCCACTGGACCCTTCTCTTTTTAGTGGTGTACTTTCTCCCATTTTTCATTAGACGAATGGTTGTCCAGAATAAAGACCACATTTTCCCACCTGTTGTGCAGCTAGGTGTTTTCATGCAGCTAAGTTCTGCGAATGAGGTGTAAGCAGGCGTGGCGTAACTTCTGAAAGTGTCATTAAAGTAAAGGAGACTATATTCACTTTCTATTGCTGCAATTACAAATCACCACAAATGTAGCAGCTAAACACAACACAAAATTTATTATTTCACTGTTTCTGTTAACCAAAGTCCCCCTTGGCTCGGCAGTTTCTCTCGTCCAGTGTTGGAGAGGCCAGGTCCTTGGTGCCTGCCCCCAGTTTCCTTGCTGGCTGTCACCTAGGGTGGTCCTTAGCTTCGACCAGCCTCTCTTGGGTCCTTGTCAATGAACCCCCTCATTCCAGAGCCAGCAATGGCTCAGTAAATCCTCCTCACATTTAGAATCTCTTTAACTTTTCCTTCTGCTGTAGGTCTTGAATTCTAACTTGAGAAAGTTATTTGCTTTCAAGGGCTTGTGTGATTAGATTGGGCCTATGAGAATAATCTCATTTTAAGTGCCTAACCTAATTACATCTGTAAAAATCCCTTTTGCCCTGTAAGGGAACATAGACCCAGGTTTCAGGAATTGCAATGTGGATACTTTTCAATTTTTCAGGGACCATTATTCTGTCTACCATAGAAGCGTATTCTTCTGATTTGTCTCTTCTCTCCTACTGCTGAGAAATGGCTGGCATGCTCTAAGGGACTAGGGAGGTCCATAACTTAGGGGTGGCAAAAGAGAAAGTCAAAGCAACCTGGGTCCCATATATATAGACATATAGTTAAAATAAAAATCTGGTAACAACCCACTAAATTGACTTTTTTTTTCTTTCTTTCTTTCTTTTTTTTTTTTTTTTTTTGGTGTGATGGAGTCTCCTTCTGTCACCCAGGCTGGAGTACAGTGGCATGATCTCGGCTCATTGCAACCTCTACCTCCTGGTTTCAAGCAATTCTCCTGCCTCAGTCTCCTGAGTATCTGGGATTACAGGTGGATGCCACTAAGCCCAGGTAATTTTTTTTTGTAATTTTAGTAAAGATAGGGTTTCACCATATTGGCCAGGCTGGTCTCGAATTCCTGACCTCAAGTGATCTACCTGCCTCAGCCTCCCAAAGTGCTGGAATTACAGGCATGAGCCACTGTGCCCGGCTAAATTGACTTATTGACTAATTGGTTGCAACCTACTGTTTGAAAATATATAATATATATATGTAAATAATATATATTACTACTAATCAATATAGTAACATCTAAGGAAATGACTTATTAAGAAGGTCTTGGAACAATCTCCTATTCTTGGTCGGGCGAGGGGGCGGGGAATAGAGATCCCTAAAAAAAATTCTACTTTGTCAAGAAACTTTCTATCTTTGGTCATCAGACTACCCTTAAATTGACTGAAACGCATGTGCCTTTCAACTAGTAAAGCTAGTTGCGTGTGGGCATAAGTGCTGTTTGATGTGTGACTTCAGTGCAGCCGGCTTTTGCCTCTGTGCTTTATACAGGTGGGGGTTTATTTTTGCTCATACCTGGTCAGCTTCAATGTGACTTTTCAGTCCAGACATTCTTTTGTGAAGAACGAGGACAAGACCTAGCTGTCCCCATCTGAGGGAGGACTCCAGGGCTCCAGGGCAAAGGGCATACATCCAATTTGTGTGGCTATTGTTGCCTCCCCTGTGGTCCATTGAGCAAAGTGCTGTCTGTGATTTAGTAGGACAAGAAAGGCCTCAGCTTCCGGAAAATACACATCCTTCTAAAAGGCTCCACTTAGCCAGGTGAGGAGGCTCTCACCTGAAATCCCAGCTGCAGGAGGCCAAGGCAAGGGGATTGCTCAAGTCCGGGAGTTTGAGACTAGCCTGGGCAATTAGCAAGACCCCATCTCTAAAAACAATTTAAAATTAATTGGGCTTGGTGGCACGTGCCTGTATTCTCAGCCACTTGTGGGGCTGAGGTGGGAGGGTTGCTTGAGCCCAGGAGTTTGAGACTGTGATGAGATCGCAGGACCACACCGCTTCACTCAAGGCAACAGAGTGAGACCTTGTATCTAATAAATAAAAATAAAGGGCTCCACTTGCCCGAGTACGTGCTCTTCACATACATTATCATATGTAACCTTCACAATAGTCACAGGAGATGGGGTTATTCCTAATTTACAGGGGAGTAGACGGGCTCAAATGGATTAAGTTATCTGCCCTAGTTCAGAAGGGCACTAAATAGGGAACACAAAACCGGAAGCTAAACCCTGCCCAATGTAGTGAGAAACCGCACTTTCGATTTGCACATTTGGCCAGGGATTGTTCCTTTTCTCCTCCATTGGACTGGAGGACAAAGGGTAGCATGAACAATGGCTTGTGCTTTATACGATGTCTGTTTGTGTTGCTGTGGAAAGGCCTACTCATCCACAAGAGAAATTATCCACTCTGCTATCCTTCTGGCCTAGAAACATAGTCTTTCAAAGTTAAATCAAAATTAACCATGCATTCATTGATTGCAATAAATCCAATTCTATTATTTTATTTATTTATTATTTTTTGAGATGGAGTGTCACTCTTGTCGCCCAGACTGGAGTGCAGTGGTGTGATCTCGGCTCACTGCAACCTCCCCACGTTAGAGTAGTTCTCCTGCTTCAGCCTTCCTACTGGCAGAGACCATAGGTGCTTGCCACCACACCAGGCTAATTTTTGTATTTTTAGTAGAGAAAGGGTTTCACCATGTTGTTCAAGCTGGTCCCGAACCCTTGACCTCAAATGATGTGCTCACCTCGGCCTCCCAAAGTGCTGGGATTGCAGGTGTGAGCCACCACCCTGGCCAATTTTTTTTTTTATTTCTTAGAGATTATTTTGCACATTAAAAAATGCTTTATTTACAGACAACTTCTTGCTCTGCCACCCAGGCTGGAGTGCAGTGGCACAATCATAGCTCACTGCAATCATAGTCCTAAACTTTTAGGCTCAAGTAATTCTCTCTCCTCGGCCTCTCAAAGTGCTGAGATTACAGGCATGAGCCACCTTGCCTGACCTTATTTTGTACTGTTGCTTTTTTTTTTTTTTTTTTTTTTGAGACAGAGTCTCACTCTGTCGCCAGGCACCAGGCTGGAGTGCAGTGGTGCGATCCCGGCTCACGGCAACCTCTGCCTCCCGGGTTCAAGCAATTCTCCTGCCTTAGCCTCCAAAGTAGCTGGGACTACAGGCACGCGCCACCACCCCCAGCTAATTTTTGTATTTTTAGTAGAGACAGGGTTTCACCATGTTGGCCAGGATGGTCTCTATCTCTTGACCTCGTGATTCGCCTGCCTCATCCTCCCAAAGTGCTGGGATTACAGGCGTGAGCCACCGCACCTGCCTGTAATTTGTATATTTTATTGGGTTTCTAGAACTATGAAGTGGAAACAATTCCATGTAATATGCTGATTTCAAATTGGCAGTATTTCCAGACAGATTTAGAAGTGTGAAACTTCTGAGTTTTCTAGAGCATATGTAAATAAGAGAAATAACTTTTCAAAATGTCATACCTTTGGAAATCAGGCTTATAGAGAATTCTGAAAGAGGAAAGATAGAATTTATTTATTTATTTATTTATTTTAATTTTTTTTTTTTTTTGAGACGGAGTTTCGCTCTCGTTGCCCAGGCTGGAGTGTAATGGCGCATTCTCAGCTCACCGCAACCTCCGCCTCCTGGGTTCAAGCGATTCTCCTGTCTCAGCCTCCCAAGTAGCTGGGATTACAGGCATGTGCCACCACGCCCGGCTAATTTTTTGCACTTTTAGTAGAGACAGGGTTTCACCATGTTGGCCAGGATGGTCTCCATCTCTTGACCTCGTGATCTACCTGCCTCAGCCTCCCAAAGTGCTGGGATTACAGGCGTCAGCCACAGCGCCTGGCAGAATTTATTTAATAATGTAAATAATTCACAACAAAAATATTTTTACACTTTTTTTTTTTCTCCTGAGATGAAGTCTCACTGTGTCACCCAGACTGAAATGCAGTGGCGTGATCTTGGCTCACTGCAACCTTTGCCTCCTGGGTTCAAGCAATTCTCTGCTTCAGCCTCCTGAGTAGCTGGAGTTACAGGCACACGCCGCCACGCTCAGCTATTTTTTGTTTTTTGTATTTTTTTTTTCTTTCTTTCTTTTTTTGAATTTTGTCTCTGCAGACATACTGCATTTTTTTTTTTTTTTGGGTATTTTTAATAGAGACCGGATTTCACCATCTTGGCCAGGCTGGTCTTGAACTCCTGACCTTGTGACCCACCCACCTCAGCCTATCAAAGTGCTGGAATTACAGGTGTGAGCCACAGCGCCTTACTAAATTGTTTTAAATTGATAAATAGTACTTGTACATATTCATGGGGCACAGAGTGATGTTTTACAACATATTATGTGTGGTGATCAGATCAGGGTCTTTATACTTTTTAGATGTGTAATTATCATTAGAAGTGAGATTTCAGAGTATTCCACAATGTAGACAAGAATCCTGAATGTGTGCTGATGATATGGCATATGTTTAAGGTTTCTATATGCTCTATGTTGAGAGAAAGACTTCAAGCTTTTCAACTTGAAGTTGGATGATAGAATACTACTTAAAGTTAGAACTACTTAAGCTTTCAAAAGCCATGGCATCTCATTTACTGAGAAAATAATTTCAATGGAACATCAGGAATAGAATTTTATCATGCCCATTCCATCTTACAGATTTGTAAACATACCATACTTTAATATGGGAACCTGGAAGTGACAGGTTATCACTAGGTATGCATGACCCGAAATCATCACCAACTCTCAGATATTGTAATTGTAAGGTATGGATTTAGCTTTTTAAGGTGAGCACTTCTTCAAGTACTATGTTAGCTCACCTAAAAGTGTCATCGCTTTCAACCAGTCACTTTCACTCTGAAATCACCTATTTGTAGCTGCTATTATCTGCAGACCTTGACCTTCCCTTCCCACCCAGTGTTTTCTGCCGATCTCTTCCCACTGCTCAAGCTGACCATGGGAAGCAGTTTTCTGAAGGCTGGCTGCCAGATAAGAGGCTGCATCATTTCCAGTTCTTTTGCAAGGAGGTCTTATGCTTCCTGCTGCCCTGTCCCAGTTTCCCATTAGGCTTATTGTTCCCACATCTAGCCTGTTAGAGCTGGGTTGGAGTAAAACTTGATTCCATATCAACCCAGAACTTCCTTCTGACATTTGTAACTACTAAATTTTTAGGAGGCTTTATAGGTAAAGTTGTTGAAGTTATGAAATACCTTAGTTGTGAACTTCTTTTTTAGAAAGAGAGTTTAAAGTTTCATATGGTAGTACTTTAGCAATCTGTCAACTTCTACCAAAGTTTCAACTTTGTGTTATTCTAAAGACAGCACTTCTTGCCTTTGAACACCGTGTCAACCCAAATAATTGAGACAGTAACCTGAGCTGACAGTTTTCATAATCAGCAACATCATCAGATACCTGGGAGAGGGCAGTGCTGTAATCCCAGCACTTTGGGTGGCTGAGGCAGGTGGATCACTTGAGGCCAGGAGTTCAAGACCAGCCTGGCTAACATGGTAAAACCCCGTCTCTACTAAAATACAAAAATTAGTGGGTGTGGTGGCAGACACCTGTAATCCCAGGTACTCAGGAGGCTGGGACAGGAGAATCACTTGAACCTGGGAGGGGGAGGTTGTAGTGACCCAAGATCACGCCACTGCACTGCACTCCAGCCTAGGCGACAGAGTGAGATTCCATCTCAAAAAAAAAAAAAAAAAAAAAAGGAAAGTTTCCTTGGTCCCTAGATACACCTGATTGTTATCACCATGGCAACCCACATAAACCCACCATAAACACAGGCACACAAACACACAGTCATCCTCAGAAACACAAAGATGAGGAGACTCAGCCTCAGACACAAACCACACCTACAGAGAGACAGCAGACAGCAAGAGAGAGAGAGAGAGGGAGAATGGGTGGTGAGGGGATGGAAACAGAACAGGTAGATTTCACCAATTTAAATAGTAAAGTACAATGCTTAAATTTCTGTCAAACTTAAATGCATTGAACTGAACTGGTTGAAGGAGAGGATATGGAGAGGGTGGCCGTGCTAGACTAAGGGGGCCAAAATTAAAAAAAATGAAAACAACCCTTGTTGTTCAAAAGGAGACATTCATTTTGGGGAATCATAGTGACTTCTATTTACTCTGGTAAATTCACTCACTGATAATCGATTTAATCTCCATGACGGTGTTCACCATCAAGGGGGAAGATGTGACTTGGCTTTTAAAGACTGAGTGCTTCCAGGGCAAGCACTGTAAGGCTTCTAGCCATGCAGGCAACAAAGCAGGAGGAGCCCAACACACGTTGCTGAATGCTTTCAGGTCCCAGTACTGGAGCGAAGGGTACAAATTATTTACGGACATCAGCCCTGTTAAAAACAATATACACGACCCAAAATCATCACCAACTCTCAGATATTGTCATTGTATGGTATGGATTCAGCTTTTTAAGGTGAGAACTTCTTCAAGTACTATGTTAGCCCACCTACAGAAAAAAATATATTGCGGAAGAAAAGGAGAGGTGTTTTTTGTTTCTCGTGCACTATTTTTTTTTTTCTTTTGACACTCTGCGATCCGACACCGCGAGTCCCCTACGCGAACAGGAAACAGAGGGACCTGGAGAAAGTCCCATAGCTCAGGCCCACCACCCCCACAAGTGTGCTCTTCCAGACACTGCACCCGGGTTTCCATTTTCAGTGACGTCCACGTGACGGTGTATGGTGAGAAACTAGTGCCTGATTTTCCGAATCGCTGGGCTCAGCAGCTTTTACAGGGCCGGGAACGCGATCCGGGAGTTAGGGGCGCTCACAGAGCTCTCGGTTGGGCCTCGACGCTTTATCAGCGCCGGGATCGCGCGCATCGCTGCGCAGCGCTAGGTGAACTTACCTTGGGGTTGAAGATTCCAAGAGGAATGGAGGGCTTGTGGCTCCAGCTCGGAGGGTCTCTGGGGCTTGGAGGGTCTCTGGGGCATGGAGGTGCAGGCAGCTGAGCTCTTGGATTTCTCCTTGGGGTGAGCAGGGCCGGGCTGTCTTGTGGGCCTGGAGCGCACATGTGGAGCCGGCGCGCACTTGTGCAGGTACTGCGTGCAGCATTGGCAGGAGCTCGGCTCTTCCTCTGCACCCAAGGCCACTTCCTCCGTCCCCCGACCCCAGACCTCTTGAAGGCCACTGGTATCTGTTCATTATGAAAGGAGCACGCCAAGCCCGAAGAACATAGGGAGGCTGGCAGCCCTCAGAGAAGTCAGGTACTGGGGTCAATCCTGGAGTTCTGGGACCAGAACGCTTCCTTTGCAGAAAAGTCTGACCCGAGGCCCAACTGGCTGTTTTTTTTTTTTTTTTTTTTTTTTTGTTTTTTTGTTTTTTTGTTTTTTTCCTGCTTCCTTGGAGATCTCCTTACGTCCCCTTCACTCCGTAGAGCCCCACAGGTGCACAGGCAGCGACCCCGCCCCTCAGGGCCCACAATTTCCATCTGGCCAGTTGGCTGAGGGTGGCCTCTCAGAGTTTGAACTACACACTTTGGGCCCCACTCGAGTCTTCCTGCGGGATCTGATCCAGTAGGTCTCGGTCCAGCCACGGACGGGTAGGGACTGAGCCCACCGCCCCTCCTCCGAGGCTGGGGTGGAGCCCAGAGGGGAGCTCCCGCTGCACTAATTCCACTCCCGGTACTCTCCTCGAGGTCCCTCCGCCCAGCAAGACTTCGCTCTCGGCTGCTTCCCTGGGCCTCGCAGGAAGGCCGATGTCTCCTGGCAACAACAGCGCATCACGTCTGCCACCCCCACCACGCGTAAGGGAGACGGTGCCAGGCCCTGTCCTAAACTCTTCGAAGGCATCATCATCTCCTTATCGCCTCCTTATGAGTCCACTTTACAGACAAGGAAATGGAGAGTTAAATGATGGAAGCAAAACCAGGAGCAGCAAGGAAGGACTGAATCCAAGCCCAGAGCGGCGCGACCTCCAGCGTTCGAGCTCTTCTCCGCGGGAGGCACAGGCTCTGATTGCCCGAGTCTCCACCACCCAGAGAACTTTCAAGCAAAGCTCTGATCCCGGGCTTAGACCTGGGACAGCCCCCGGCGCCCTTGGCTGCCCAAAGACCAGTCCCGGGCAGCCTGCGCCTCTTCTACTCTCCTTGGCGAACACTCGGGCCTCGCGGAGAAGCAGCGGCCGGCCCAGCGCGCAGTGCGAGATCGGGGCCGGAGCCTCGGAGAGAACTGAGCCTCGGAGAGGACTGCGGCTTCTGCGTGGGGCCGGAGGACAAGTTTCTGCGCCTCCACCAACTACCTGGGCGGCGGAGCCTCAGTTCCTTGCCTGGTGAAGGTTGCTGTAGAAAACCTAAGGAGTTAAGAAGGAAAGGCGTCCTGAAACAAGGCAGTGTTCAGCAAAGATCAGTGGGTAGAGGAATAAGACTCTGATCAACAGCAACAGTATGGGGATTTGCCAGAGGAGAGAGGCTGCCGGGGGACGGGTGGGGGACCTTAGAAACTCCACAGCAGCAGCTCCTGATTGCTTCTGACGACGGCGACGATGACAGCCATAAAACAATAGCTACTATTTGTGGAGGGATTCCTAGATACTGAATTAGCATTTTACATGTATTTTTTTTAATTTAAACTTCACAGTGAATCCAGGAAGTAGTATTTGCCTCCACTTTATGGTTGAGGAAACTGAGTCATTGAGAGCTCGGATCATTTTATCACAACTACGAACTGGGCCAATTTTTGAGGGACAAGGGACGCGATCGCAGATTTGCCACACCCCAGAGCCCAGGCGGGTGTGGAAAACCGCAGGGAAAGAGCACTGTCACGGATGTACAAGTTCCCCTTTCTGATCCAGGGGACTTTCTTCCCAGGGACTCGGTTTCTCTTTCCAATAAAACAAAACAAAACAGCAACAACAGCTTCTATCTTTGCCAAAAGAAAACGAAAAGCGGCGACTCCTGGGAGTGAGGTACTGGTTCTGAACCCAGGGAGCGCCGGGGAAGCCGTCGGGTGCACGGCCGGGCTAAGGTGCGCATCTGAGAGCTTCCTGCAGGAAGAGCAGAGTGGTCCTAGGGGTTGGAAGCCCTCTAAATCCGGGCATCTTGCCTCTAACAGAAGACATTCTTGACCTCGGTCTCTGGGGGCGAAGACTCATCCAAAGCAATGCTTCTTTTGGAAGGGTCACGGAAAACGGCTTCGCCTACTTTTTCAGCTTTGTGAGGAAAGAGGAGACCGGGCCACAGTGGAAGCTAGCGGCGCATTTCGCCACCCGCAGCACTGCGGCGCCAGGTGGGCGGTGCTTGGCTCGGGCGGGATGCAGTGTTGGCCAGGGTACTCCGAACTGTCTCCCGTGCTCTAGGCTATATTGCCTGAAAAAGTCATCTTGAGAAGATATTCTTAAATTAAAAATAAAACAAAACCGACAACTCATCCCCTCACAGGGTGCTTCAACTCGAAACCCAAGTGCAATATTTCTTAATTACCTGGTTTTCTCTGATTAGTATTGAAAAAAATAGACGCTGACCAGCCTGGCCAACATGGTAGAAACCCCGTCTCTACTAAAAATACAAAAACTAGCCGCGTGTGGTGGTGTGAGCCTGTACTCCCAGCTACTCAGGAGGCTGAGGCAGGAGAATCCCTTGAACCCGGGATGTTGCAGTGAGCCGAGACCCCGCCACTGCACTTCAGCCTGGGCGACAGGATGAGACTCTGTCTCAAAAAAATAAACAAACAAAAACCAAAAACAACAACAACCAAAAAACCCCCTAAAATAAAAAAAAGAAAAAGACGCCGATTTAATTTTTAAAGTGAATTTGAATCATGCCACTGCCGGAAAGGTTTGAATAAAAGAGGAGAATCAGTTTTTATCTCTTCCCATGCTATGCGTATTTATTAAGCCTTTCCCACAAACATAACCTGAAGACAAGGCCCAGACCTTGAAAAGAGGACAGGCCTGGGATGCACAGATCTGTTTGTAAAGAACTGTTAGGTAATTTTAAAACGTTAAATAAGATAACTGGTTTTCCAAACCCTCCAATCACATACGTTTTCATAATTTCTAAAGATGTCAAAATCATACTGGCTTGTGAATAGTTGTTTGTTTCCGAGGCGCAGTAGGCCACTGTGCTTGCCTTCAGCATGGCCTCTACCTCCGACCAGGAATTACATCCACATCCTAAATAGAAAGTTCCAAATATCTTTGGTTTAGTGGTCACCCAGGGGTTCATCTTTCTCCTTCACCCCCAGATCCAGGCCTGTCTCCCCTTGCTTTACCTGGCAGCAGTGTGGGATTAACTGGGGCACAGGGACTCTTGCACCGCTCCTAAGCCAGCCCTGCTGCTACTCGCTCTGCCTTGCAAGATGCTCTCTTCCTCAGAAGAAAGGGATTCAAGTTAAAAGATATGCAGTAGTGAAGGTGCAGCTAGAGGAAAAGAGGAAGAGGAAGAGAAGGGATAAGAAGAGGAGGAGGAAGAAGGAAGAGGAGGAAGAGAAATCAGGAAGAAAGAGGAGGAGGATGGGGAAGAGGAAGGAGAAGGAGAAGAGGAAGAGGAGGAGGAAGAGGAGGGGAAAGGAGAGCAGGAGGAAGAGAAAGAGGAGGAAAAAGAATAAGAGGAGAAGCAGGAGGAAGAGGAGAGGGAAGATGAAGAGGAGGAGGAGGAGGAGGAGAACTCACTATATTCCACTGGCATCAATTTCACGGGATTTTTGAAAACTCAAACATTTTCTTTCAATTATTTCTAAACTTAAAGTGGTCGCCAGAGTAAGAATGGCCTTATTTATGAGCAGATTAAGGCACTCGGCGCAGCTGCCCCGCTGTGGGTTGGGGAGCTTTCCCTTGCGTACAGTACAGTTTCCAACGTCTTTGAAGAGTCGGCTTCTCTAAACAGGTCCCAGGGTGGAGCGCTGGAGGCCAGCAGGGAGGTGCGCAACAGCCACAAACAACGCCAATCCAGTATCACTAAAGGAAGGTCCCAATACCACAGACGCCAATGGCTCTTTTTCTTCCGGAAGGTCTGCCAGCATCAACCTGAGGGGCCCCAGTTGGCACATGCGCCTGGGAGAGCGGGTTCTCTCCTTTGATCAAAGCTGGGCCCCGCAATTGCTGCCCCCTTCAACTGCCAGGGCTGGTGGTCCACGCCCGGGGTCCTTTTAGGCCCTCTGCTCCTCCTCGGCGAGTGGTTGAACCTGCCCAGCCAGGAGCAGCCCCTGCCTCTCACCGTGGTTCCTGCGGCCGCCGAGGCGCGACACTGGAGGGCTGTGGCGACGCGCTAAGGCCAGGCGGCAGGCGGCCCTCTCGGGCGGCAACGGGGGCAGCGGGCGGCACTGCGCCTCCGGGGGGCGGCGGCGGCAGCGCCAGCAGCTCCTCGCCGGAGGTCACGGCGCAGTCCTGCTCAGGTTCAGCAACCGCGCTGCCCCCGACCGCTGTCCCGCCGCCGCGCTTCTTGTCCTCCTCCTTTTTCCACTTCATGCGGCGGTTTTGGAACCAGATCTTAATGTGTCTCTCGGTCAAGTTCAGCATTACGGCCAGCTCCACCCGGCGCGGCCGTGAGATGTACTTGTTGAATAGGAACTCCTTCTCCAGCTCCAGCAGCTGTGCCCGCGTGTAGGCGGTGCGCGTCCGCTTGTTCTCCTCCGGCTCTGCCGCGTAGGCGCCGCCTGCGGGTGACACAGACCGTGAGTGTGGCCCCCGGAGTCCCGCACAGCCCCCACCCATGCAGCACAGTCCCTTCAAGGGAGGTCAGGGAGCCCTAGCCCTACCAGTTGCTCCCGCCAGAGCCACCAAGCCCCAGCATCTTATTTCAGCGACTAGTGCAGGCGGGCGAAACCCTTCCTTACTGAAGGGAGACTTTTTTGTTTGTTTGTTTATTTGTTTGTTTGTTTTTGAGATAGAGGCTTCCTCCATTGCCCAGGCACGATCTCGGCTCATTGCAACTTCCGCCTCCTGGGTTCAAGGGACTTTCCTGCCTCAGCTTCCCGAGTAGCTGAGATTACAGACGCGCACCACCATGCTCGGCTAATTTTTTTGTATTTTTAGTAGAGACGGAGTTTCACCACGCTGCCCAAGCCAAAACTGAGTCGCCTCCGCCTTGAGCCTAAGCTTGGTTCTGCCAATGAGTGGTGGTCCTTGAATGTGCTCATTTAATCGGTGTTAATGAACTGATTGATATTGATTTAAATGCATGTGATAGATGTTTAAACCGGCTGGATCCTACAAAGGCAATAAAACGCCTTTAATTCAGGACTTTAAAAATCCTCCTCACGGTGACCCACAGTAAGAAATACATTTTAGATCATGCGTAGTTCAAACACGGACATTGTAGGTCAGTTATACTGACAAATCTTAAGGACATAAAACAAACCTTTACCACGTATGATGCTATCCACGCCTTCCCCAATATCTGATATTTCGTTAAAAAAATGCTGACCTCAACCTAGTAAGTTGATTTTATGACCTGCGAAAGGGTGCAACCTACAGTTTGAAAATTTTGTGCTAATATAGGCTGTGACATATTTTGTTATATCTGACCATGTATTTCCTCTCTCTATAGTTATATCGTAAATAGTCCCAACCTGAGGGTCAGCAAATTCTCTATAATTGTTTTAATTATGGAGAATTAAAATTCAGCCGGTCTTCTGCCCGAGAGGAGAAGCTTTATTACTCTGGGGGCCACTGGCCAGAACAGAACTCTGGCAGTTCCAGACTCTCTGCCCTGGGTCCCAAATGCCCTCAGAAGTGTCGAGAGGAGACACAGGGGCCGTGGCCCAGCTGCAGAACCGACAGCCCGACGGAGGAGGGGGTGGTGGCGCAGAAACCAGCCTCCCATGTCTCCAAGATGCAACAGGGTGCCCTGGCCGAGGAGTTTGGAGACCCACACTCAGTGTTTGCCGCTGCGCTCGGCTAGGTCCCAATCTTTTCCTTTCTGTGCAAAATACTGCCTGCACCCGGACTGCGGACCCTGGTGCGGGAAGTTCCACCAAAGCTCTGGGGAGAGGATTGTCTTAGAGCAAAGGCAGGGGACATTACTCCTGTGAATGTTGGCTAAGCTTTAAGGAATTGAAAGGCGAGTGTGTGTGTGTGTGTGTGTGTGTGTGTGTGTGTGTGTGTGTTGGGGGCGGGGTTAATTTTGTGAGGGAACCCTCCCGGGTTTCCCCCCAGGTTGAGAAGAGGCTCCAGAAGTTGAAGACAAGGCTCAGACCCAAGTCCGGGGAGAGTCCTGGTCTCTCCGGGTATCCCCGAGTCTACCTGACATCCCAGGCCTGGAAGAGAAGCGAGGCCGGCCTTCAGGAAACATTTTGAAAGGCTCTCTGAAGTTCTTACATTAAACCCACATCGTCTTTGGGTTCCTGCCTTGGGCTGCGGGCTTCCTGGAGTCTCTGGGAGAGACTGCTCTGGGAGTGACTGCCTGGGGTGCACTACTCTTTAGGGAGGGACTGTGCCCAGCACTAAGAGGTAGGAGTGAAGGTTGAGAATGGTGGGAAGAAGTCAAGGGAGCAGGGTGAGGCTGTTTAGGTGCCAGTTGGCCAGCGCTGCAGAAGCAGCTCGGGGTCAAGGTTTTCCAAAACCTCTGTTGTCGTTAGCGTTTACATTCCTACTGCCAGTGAGAGCCCTTTAGTCACTTTGCTCTTCCCAGGGGCAGGTGGGTGTGCAATTTTTGAATTTCGGCTCCTTGGAAAGTTTCCCCTAGAGGAACGCGGGGACAGCAGCCGGCCCCGCAGGCGGCTAGCAGGGGAAGAGAAGGGAGGTCGGCTCCTTCCCCAAAGGCCGAGCATGAAGCAGGTTAGAGGGCAGCAGCAAAGGCCTGGGGCCAACTCTTAGCCCGAGTGTGTCGCCCTCCTTGGTCCCCCGAATCCTGACCAAGGCTGATTTGCCTTCAGGTTTTACTTCCTGGCTTCTTGCGTCAGCCTAAACCCAAGGCCTCCAGAGCAGAAGTGTCACAGCTTGAGTTGGGATAGGGAAGTTACTTTACCTCACATATCCTCTTTCGGGGCCCTGCTGTGGCCCTTTTCCTGAGGAAGGCCCAGGCCAGGAGAGCAGGAGCTCCGAGTGCCCAGGAGGCCAAAAAAGAGGTCTGGAGGGGAGGCAGCCCTGGAAGGAAACTGGGTGGGGACCGGGAGCCCCCCACCTTTGTCGGAGGGACTGTCCTCCCGCCTCCTAAGAACCCCGCATTTCCGGAGACTTCAAGGCCTTTGGCCCCGTCCGCACGAGAGGCATAAGTTCGCAGAGGCGCCACTGCAGCTTCTGGCTCCCCAGTCAACTGGGTTTCACTGGAGGTGGGGACGATTGCCTCGGAGTTCAGCCCCTCTCCTGCCTCAGGACCTTCGCCTTAGCGAGCAAGTGAATTAGCAAGAGGAGAGTCCCGTGGATCCCGAGAGAGCTGGGGGTCCTCCTCCCTCTCCTGCACAAAGCTCTGCCTGGCTGTTCCTGGGGTCAGTGTCAGGCAGGGCTGGCCAGACTCCGCAGACGGGCGCCGAGGATTTTCGCGGTGGGCCGGGAGGCGCCGGCTGGAGCTGTTTCCCCCTATTCCCGGCTGCTAGTTGAAAGGAAGAGGCAACTATCTGCGGTGCAGTGTGACTGGAAGTGGCTGCGGCACGGCAGCGATGATAGTGTGTAGCGGCGACGACACAAGCCGCGCCGGAACTTGCTGCCCGCGTCGGGCCGCGAAGAACCTGGGGGCTCCGCGTCTCCTGCTCCCCGCTCCGGGAAAGACCTGTTCCCGGATGGCGCCGAGGGCCGCAGGAACCAGGGCTATTGCCTCCCCACTGGCTGGGCAGGGAGGGCCCATCTCCTTCTGCAAAATTACTTCCTGGGAAGCAGTGCGGGGAGACAGCTTCAAATGCTTTCGGTTGGTGAAAAACGAATTCGCTTCTCAGATTCCTCTCCCAGCTGCCAGGCTCTGACGTTGAGGGACCGGCCTTCGGCCTCGCGGTGAGCCCCCGCCTTGCCCCAGCCCCTTCCTCTTTACTCGTATCCTGTTTCCCCAACCGGGGCCGCCGGACACTGCGGGGTTGGGTGCAGTTTCCTTTCCCTCCCTGCCTTTCTGCACCTACCTGGCGCTCCTAGTTGCCTGCCCTTCCTTAACCAAGCGCGGGAAGTGAGGGGACCCCGGGCTCCGACGGCAATCTGGGCCCTGGGTCAGAGGCACCCTTGTCCCTATTCAGTTTCCTCGACGTGCACTACCGAGGAGTCCTGGGTTCCCAGATCCCTTGGTCGAGAAGGATCGGGCGGGTCCGAAGCCCAAGCAGGACTCAGCCTCGGTTCTCTAGGGACGGTGCTGGGAGCGCGCGGGCTCCTAGGGCGAAGATGAGCTGAGCTTATAGAGAAGGAACGAGTTTACGCTCCCAGGAGAGCTGGGTGGGAAAGATGTTACAAACTGGACCAGAAAAGCGCTGCTGTGTGGGATGGCCTCTTTCGCTCCCTGATGTAGTTTAGTCCAACCCTGGATAATCCAAGGTGCCAGGAACAGAGAGAAGGCTCTTGGGAGCGCTTGGAGGTAGGGGCGGCCGGGTGAGAACCGGAAAGGAGAAAGGGGTGGGGAGCCAGGCTTACCTGCCCACTGGCCTTTCCAAGCGTGAGCTTTGGTAGACTTCATCCATGGGAAAGGCAGCTGGACGCGGTTGGGCTCTTCCAGGGCGCCCGGCTCGGCTCCCTCCTGGAAGGGCCCGGCGGGCTGGTGGGGGAGCGCAAGCTGAGCCGGGAGGTGGTGGTGGAGGTGCGCCACCGCGGGGTCGTCAGCGAGGGGGGGCACCTCATACGGAGAGATGTCCGGGGGGCTGCCTTGCTCCAGCGCTCCCAGGGCGCCGGCGAACGGGGGCGGCGGCAGCGGCGGCTGGCGGCCCATGTACAGGCACGCAGGGGGGCTGGCGCTGAACTCCGGCGCTGGGCCCCGCTGGAATGCGCAAGGGTCCTTGTAAAGCTGCGTGGTCGCGTAGTACTGCTCCTCGCCGTTCATGGCTGCGGCCCGGGCTTGGGTGCCGGGAGCTGGGAGTCGGGAGCTGGAGCCGGGGACTTGGCACTGTGCAGCGTTCCCACTCCCGGAGCCACCCCTGCTCGCTTTGACAGCTCGGCACTGATCTCAGAGGGAACCCAAGGCCTGCGGGGACCGGCGGGCCGGCCGCCGCGCCATAGGCTCTGTGGGGCCCCACGTGGCTCAGCCGGGGGCCGTGATTGGCCTGGCTGACCGCCCTAAGAGGCGAGGCCCAGGTACCTGCGAGCGAGCACCTGCATTCGTTCCAATTCTCTCTCTCAGCTGAGTTTGCTGCACACCCCTGAACCGGCAGCTGGCGGTGCTCTCCAAAGTGGGCGCTCACGAAAACATCAGAACCACTCATTTATAGAAACATTTTCACCGTGACTTAACTGTTTCTATTTTCCTATATTTTTTTCTATTATCTTTGATAATGGGCATAGCGTTTTTGAAAAATTGATATAGTTTATAAGGAGACATGTTGAGCTTTTAATTTTTTTAACTGTTGGGGAATACGATTTAAAAAAAAGTTTGCAGACCCAGCTCTCTAGGTAGGAAGCATTTGATTCTATTTTATTTATGAAGTTTATTCACAGCCACCAATATGTCGGTTAAAAAATACACAAGACCCTGGCATTCGCTGTGTGTTTTACTTGTGGATGTGTTACAAGTACTTCTGGTGTGTAAACGGTAACCTCTGAAGCATTCACAGAGACTTTTTAAAATTCTTTTTTTTTTTTTAATTGAAGGGTATTACAAATGTTGGTTTTGGAAAATTGGGGCCCATTTGGCCAACTCAGAACGTAGCTTCCCAATACAGCGAGGGGGAAAGGCGCGGCCTCCCTCTTGGGGCTGCGAGGTGGGGCCGGTGTTGGCACCGGGGTTCCAGACCCTTGATGACTCAACTGGGCCGGGACCCTGGCAGAGTTTGCCGGCGGAGAACACCCACTCTATTCTGCTTGCAATTGAAATAAGGCAAGCGAGAGAGGGGGAAGTTGCCTATTTAGAAAAAAATAAAAACGCTGTATTTTTCATGATAACGTCTGTGCTTGGCTTCAACCCACTCTGTAACTTCTAGGCATCTGGGGTCCTGATTTAAACAGGATCACTTTTTCTGCACCCACTGGCGCGGATGGATGACCTCCGGGTGGCGGTGGCGTCTAACCCCCAGCCTGGGCATGACCCGCTAGGCCTGGCGGCCGGACCAGCCTCTGACTTGGTCCTCCAGAAATGAGGACGTTCTCGAAACGCCACTGAGCGTTTAAGACAAACTAGACACCTTTGCAGAAACGTCTCAGCAAAAGAGAGCGTGAACTTCAAAGAATTAGGCCAGAGAAAAATCACTGCAACCCGCCTTTCCTAAACAACTCACCCACATCCAGACATTTGAGAATTGATTTTAATGTATTTCTTCCTACTGGAAATATTTGTGTTTTAAGTGTGGATCGAGTGCGCTATTCTGAGTGCTCTTTATTTTCATTAAAAGACAAAAAGCCAGTCGGAAAGATTCTCTGCAGATTCCTTCTCTCGTGGGAGGCTGGTGTCTCAGCATTTTCTCCGATGTTTAAGAACTCATGTGCGTGGCTTCCTGGCCTGTGGCCTCCTGTGTGTGGCTCCAGTGTGTGGCTCCCTGGCTTGTAGATGCCCTGGCTGTCACTGAAGACAGACCAAGGGAAGCACTGCGGCGGGCGGGGAGAGTTTCGGTGATTTCTTCAGGGAAAAGTGCCACCTGCGGTCCTGGTGGGGGCAGAGAGTGAAAGGCCGTGGGGCCCGCGCACCTAATCTCTGAGCGCCCGCGTCAATGAGTCCATTGTCTGCAGCCGCGGAGGACTCTACGCTATCACCCTGGCCGCGAGTGACCACATCGATCAGGAGGGAAGGGTGGAGGGGGTTGCCGGGCCGCGGCGTGTTGACCCTTGGAGATAATCTGCCGAGTCGCCGAGGGTTGACTTGGCGACGTGGTTATGAGCGGACGGCTAGCTCCGCTCAGGACAAAGATCGGCCACTTTTTCCCTCCCCCTCCTCTTCCTTCCCCTCCCCCTCCTCTCTGGGCACCCCACACCCACTCTGGACTCAGCCTGCACCCCACTCTCCCTCCCCTGCTCCCCGCCTCACCCGCCACCCCCGGAGTGTTTACTTTGCACTTCTCAACTAATTGCACATTTCTGTAAATTGGTCTCCATTTCTATGCTTCATTTGCTCCCATTTAATATTTTTGCTCGGCCCTGCAGAAAGAAAATAGGCTCTCAGCAGAAAGCAAATCTGCCCACTGCGGTCACCGGCAAAAACCCGGGTACCCCCGGCTGTGCGGAAGGAGGCAGGGAGCGCCATGGGTGTTCACGGAGGCGCGTTCTCACTTTCACAATTAGCGTTTTCTGCTGCCTGCGACCTAATGAAGGCACCCAGGAAGCAAAGGTCAAACAGCCACTTGTTATTAGTAGTATTGTTATTGTTACTATTGTTAGATGTGACAAAGTTATCCAGAATTTTTGATTGACTAATTATCACCTACAGCCGAATAAAAAACGCATCCCGCGGAACCCTCCGCTGAGGAAGAACGTGTGTTGTATTTCCCTGTGGGTCTAGCCCCTGGTATCATAAAATCGCCGAGTCCATTACAGGCGAAATGCGTTTCCGCTCTGAATCCCCGCTGACGCCTGCGTCCCCTCCAAGCCGCCTCACCCACAATAGGCCCGGCAGCGATACCGAGCCATTAGGCAAGCGCCTTCCCGAGCCATTTAACAGCAGCTCTTATGGATAAATAAACAAAAAAGGCTGTAAACCAATTAAAGTGTGGACAGTGAAAAAGTCGTTTATTAGCAGGACGTCCAGATAGTCCTCGCTGATACTGGAGGTCCTCTCCTGCCCTCTTCCCCCTTTCCCTTCCCAGGGAAGCGGTTTGCACCCCGGAGAACACAGGTTACCTTGTTCTTGGTAAGTAGCTAAGTTTTCCTCGGCGGTTTCAGAGGCATACCAAGAGCTGAATTTGGCTTGGTGATAAGATTTTTAAGCCATTGCATCTCATTATAAATAATCATTTAAAAAACCCAACAGATGACTCCCACTTAACTCCAGGGTATACATCATGAATGCACATGGAATTTATATTTATTTTATAACTAAATCTCTGTTGAAAATAAAAATTAAATCGTTTCTTGAGTTGGAAAATTCTGTAAAGCAAACGATGTGATATGTAGAATGAGAATCTTTTTATAATTGATCGCACGTTTGTTCATCAGCATTTCCTTCAATGAGCACTAATGCAGACAGATTTTCATTCTCCTAAGTCGAATCCATTTTTCCCTTCTGCTAGTTTACAAATACCCAGAATTTGGTACCCAGGTCTGAGAGGTGCCAGGGAAACGCAGCTTGGGTTGTGGGGATTGGAGAAAGGAAAGGACCTCAGACTTTGAATGAAAGGTTTTCCAAGATTCCTAGGGCTAAGCAATCTAGTGAAAATAAGTGGAGAGCTGAGATTATTTTCCAGATGATTCGGTGCTCCCTGAACTGTACAGATAAAGAGAGCTTAAAAATCGAATTTAATTGGGTAATTGTCTTATTCTCTTCCTTGTTAGCTCTCTCTGGTGTGAGAGGAGTAGAGGGGCAGAGGGGGAGGGCTCGGTGGGTCCCAGTACTGTCCCCTGCTTCCTCCAGCCACCGCTCAATGCTTCCTCCCCAGGAGTGGGGTCCCCAGACATGAGTCCTTTCCACTTTTGATTTAATCCTTCTGTGGCCCTCTGTTTACTCTGTAGATGAAAGGAAAAGTATGAAAGGAAGTCGTCGAGGCTCCAAAGGATCTGAGGTCTGCTGCTGCTTCGCACTCCTGGGGCTCCCGGTGGCCCACCCCTATAGCTCTGGACTCACCCCTTTGACTCGCGCTCAGGGTCTCATCTCTGGCTCTATCTTCCAGATGTGAAGTCTCCAAAAACCTCCAGAAAGCCTTGCTGCTTCCTTTCTGAGCTTAGTCCTAGGTAACCAGCTCCTTGCTTCCACACAGTTCCTTTTCTTTGCTTTCCACCTCCTCCTCCCAGCACCATTTCCTGTGACTAATCCTTTGTTCTCCTAGGAGCCTCTCCTTACCTCCAGGTTCCTGCTGCAGCCCAAAGAAGGCCTGACCCACACTACCTCCAGCCTCCTTCCTCAACCATCCTGCATTTCACATGGTTTATGGTTTGAAGGCCCTAGATTTTCCATAACATGTGCTGATCAAATGCCTGTAGATCTCTTACTGTGCGCCTGCCTGCACCCTCTTTTGAGTGACCAAAACTCAGTGGTAGACATGTGCTCTGGCTTTGGTGGGCCATAGAAAGCTCAGGAGCTGCATCCGTCTGTCCTTCACATCAGGCTCTGCCCTGCACCAGCTGTGTGTCCCATGACATGTTACATGACTTACTAATCTTCCCTGTCCTTATTTGTAAAATGGAAATAACACTGTCCCATAAGTTGGTCTCATTGCATGTAGTAATCAAAATGGCAAATGGATGGAGCCAGGTATTGTTCAAGTATTTTCCAGTGTTAACTCCATGAGCCAGTTACTGTTTTCCCATTTTGCAGTGGAGAAAATTGAGGCTTAGCGATGGTAAGTTACTTACCCAGAGTCATATAGCTAGTAAGTGGCAGAGTCTAGATCCAGGCTGAGATGACGTGGCTTTTTTTTTTTTTTTGAGACTGAGTCTTGCTCTGTTACCTACGCTGGCATGCAGTGGCATGATCTTGGCTCACCGCAACCTCTGCCTCCCGGGTTCAAGCGATTCTTCTGCCTCGGTCTCTCTAGTAGCTGGGATTACAGGCATGTACCACCATGCCAGGCTAATTTTTGTATTTTTAGTAGAGACAGGGTTTCGCCATGTTGGCCAGGCTGGTTTTGAAGTCCTGATCTCAAGTTATCTGCCCACCCTGGCCTCCCAAAGTGCTCAGATTACAGGCATGAGCCACCATACCTCACCTTGATGTGCCTTTAAAATCCATTCTGTTGACTGTGACACTATGCTATCTCGCTACATAGTTGGCACTCAAAAAACGTTTTTTACCGTTTTTGTGAGAATTCAATGAGACAAAACATCTAATGCTCTTGGCACTTTGAAGGCATTCAATAAATTGATCTCTTCCTTTCTCCCCAGCACTGCTTTTAATGTGCCTATAAGCATTAAACTATTGGCATCCAGAAGAATGGCAGATTATCACCATGAGCTCATGTCTAAAGATATTTCCAGATGGGTAGGCCTGGAAAGGTATATGCAGGAACACTGGGAGGAGGTACTTAGTAGGTATATTACTCAGCATTTTAGGGGAACGTGCCCCCAAATACAGTCCTGCTTAAAAGGGATGGAGGAGTGGGATTGCTAGAGGACCCTCATGTCAGCCATCAGCATGTCACAGAGAGACTCCACAGGTGTGAAAGGGGCAGAGCCTTCTTTTCCACAGCCCGGAAAGCCAAAACAAACACTTGATGGGGTGAACTAATCACAGCTCAAAATGCCTCAGCTAGCCCAGTAGGTGTGGAACCCAACATCTAAGTAGCGCGTTTGGGCCAGAGGCCACTCCCCTAGCGTTGTCTGTGGTTCTTGCATTCTTGGGTTGGAGATGAAGCTGTCATCGTCGACTCAGAGGAAGCCTTATAATGGCTCAGGAGGGAAGGGGGTCATTCTAGTTTCTAGGTTAGAGTAGAGCTGAAATCCTGCCCCATTCCTGCTTTTCCCACATCAGAAAAAGGTTCTTGTTCAACCCTGGTTGTCTTTGTGAGCGTGCAGGAACACTGCCGTCCAAGTGATCCCTCTGTATGTCCCCCCAAATCAAGATCCAAATAAAAATGTTAAAATTAGAAATCTATGGGGTTACGGTGGGAGAATCAACGCTAGACTCAGAGCAGCCCAAGTGAAGCCTTCTCTTCTGACAGCCTAGGCCAGGTCCACGGCCTTTCTTGTAAAGATTAAGGTAAAAAGCTAACTGACTGTGGTCTCAACTTTATCATATTTTCCCATTAGGAATTCTTCCTATGGTAGATATCTCTTAGCAGTGTATCACTGTGCAGAGAGACACGGTATTTGAATACATTTATTTTCTGTATTTTCTCCAGTTACATATTGCAACACCATTACCTTTAGAAAAATACAGACGTTTACTAATCAATTAAGTAACATGGATTTATAGGGAAGTGTTCCACAAGTGTGATTCGTGAACCGTGTGTATCAAGAATCACTGGGATGCTTATAAAATGAAAACATCTGACCCCAACCCATACCTTCTGGATAACGATATGGGGGTGAGTGAGACTGGGAAGTCTGCATTTTAAACATACACTGTCATTCTTATGAACATTATAAATTGAGAACAACAGACACCTCAAGTATGTTTTATTTGTTATATAGAGATTCATCTACTCTCTTAAAGAACACATGAAGCATGCACATTCAAACAAAAATATACCTGTGCATCATGAGGTTGTGGTGAGGTTGAAATGAGGAAATCTTGGAAAAACACATAAGTCAGTGCAGAAAGCAGAAGTTCAATAGATGTTATCTGAACCCCTATATGGATAAGACACTTATCAATCCTCAACATTCTCGTAGGTTTCCCTTTCTCTCTTAAACATCACTCATTTGAAAATTTTATTTATTTATCTACTTAATTTTTTTTTTTTTTTGAGATCGAGTCTTGCTCTGTCACTCAGTCTGGAGTGCAATGGCGCGATCTCGGCTCACGGCAACCTCTGCCTCCCAGGTTCAAGTGATTCTCTTGCCTCAGCCTCCCAGGTCGCTGGGATTACAGGCACCTGCCACCACGTTCAGCTAATTTTTGTAATTTTAGTAGAGATGAGGTTTCACCATGTTGGCCAGGCTGGTCTCAAACTCCTGACTTCAGGCGATCCACCTGCCTCAGCCTCAAAAAGTGCTGGGATTACAGGTGGGAGCCACCTCACCCGGCTTTAACTTGAGACAGGGTTTCCCTCTGTCACCCAGGCTGGAGAGCAGTGGCACGATTATACCCCACTACAACCTCAACGTCCTGGCCTCAAGCAATCTTCTCTCCTCAACCTTTGGAGTAGCTGGGACTACAGGCACGCTCTACCATGCCGGCTAACTTTTTCTTTTTTATTTTCTTCGGTAAAGACAAGGTCTTGCTATGTTATCCAGGCTGGTCTTGAACTCCTGGCCTCAAGTGATCCTCCCACCTAGGCCTCCTGAAGTGCTAGGATTACAGGCATAAGCCACATTGTCTACCTCCCATGCTTTGTGACAGTATTAATGGAGGATCAGCATGATATCACTTTGCTATTGTGTTTACTTGGACTGAGCTCTCTAGAAACAGTGGGACTCTCCTTGAGATGTTAATGTAGCTCTAACATGGGCTCTGTGAACTTGAGCTGAGCATTTCCAGTCACAGTAGCTACCACATAAGGGCAAATAAAGGGAGGCAATAAAACCAAAACAAATTGATTCATCTCCAGGCAGTACCATTAACTTGTGTCTTAATGCAATGCTCTGTCTACACTGAACATGACCAAATAGCTTCCTTTAAAGGTAAATGAATTTTATATAATTTGCAGCTAATTCCATTTAATTCTGCCCACATGAGCATGTGATAAGGGAATGTTAAACTGGTTAACAACAACAGGCTAAAAGGGGCGTTCAGAAGGAGCCAATATTTGATTTCCAAGTGCTGTGGCTCAACGCTGAGAAATCCAGATTACTATGAGTGTGTTGGTTTCTTGGTTATTTGCTTTCTGTTCTCCTAGCTCCTGAGTAAAGGGCAGTGAGAAAACACTAGGATCCCATCTGTCACAATGAGGCCAGTTACAACAATAGCAACTAATTTTTTTTTTTTTTTTTTTTTTTATAAAAATCACTCCTGGTCTGACAAACTCCCTTTGGACTTCAGGGAATCAGGAAGAGTAAAAATACTAGAATCAATAACAACTTTGTTATCTAGTAACTTAAACAACCCTTGCCTGCTGGGATGGCAGAACAGGCTTTCTTATCTTGGAAACAGGGAAACTTTCTGGATAGTAAATTATTCTTCACCAGATGTTTCTAGCTGCATTAGGTTCCTAGAGAAAGTGCCTAAGGTAGGAACCACGCAAAATTCTAATCACTTAGACATGTTATTTTAAAACATGGGAAATAATTAGGTCTTTAAACCTAATATACATTGTTTCTTCTTTCTATTCAATAGAACGTTGGCCAGGCACATTGGCTCATGCCTGTAATCCCAGCACTTTTGGAGACCAAGGCGGGCGGATCACTTTAGGTCAGCTTGGCCAACATGGCGAAACCCCATCTTTACTAAAAATACAAAAATTAGCTGGGCCTGGTGGCACACGCCTATAATCTCAGGTACTCAGGAGACTGAGGCAGGAGAATCGCTTGAACGCAGGAGGCGGAGGTTGCAATGAGCCGAGATCATGCCACTGCACTCCAGCCTGGGTGACAGCGGGAGACCCTGTCCCAAAAAAAAAAAAAAAAAAAAAAAGAGTGTCAACAGTTGTATAATTATTTGAATATTGAAAACTTTGATTGGGAAGTTTTTTTTTTTTATTGCATTTTAGGTTTTGGGGCACATGTGAAGAACATGTGAGATTGTTGCATAGGTACACACATGGCAGTGTGATTTGCTGCCTTCCTCCCCATCACCTATATCTGGCATTTCTCCCCACACTATCTCTCCCCAACTCCCCACCCCCCGCTGTCCCTCCCCTATTTCCCCCTGACAGACCCCATTGTGTGATGCTCCCTTCCCTGTGTCCATGTATTCTCACTGTTCAATGCCCACCTATGAGTGAGAACATGCAGTGTTTGATTTTCTGTTCTTGCGTCAGTTTGCTGAGAATGATGGTTTCCAGGTTCATCCATGTCCCTACAAAGGACACGAACTCATTGTTTTTTATGGCAGCATAGTATTCCATGGTGTATATGTGCCACATTTTCCCTGTCCAGTCTATCATCGATGGGCATTTGGGTTGGTTCCAGGTCTTTGCTATTGTAAACAGTGCTGCAATGAACATTTGTGTGCGTGTGTCCTTATAGTAGAATGATGTATGATCCTTTGAATATATACCCAGTAATGGGATTGCTGGGTCAAATGGAATTTCTATTTCTAGATCCTTGAGGAATTGCCACACCATCTTATTAAATGTCTGGATCATCTGGTTGACTTGATCTTCCTTCTTGTATCAGCGCTTGCCCCATGCTGTGCTCTCCTGAGAACCTTCAAGGTTTGCATTGGAGTCTTTAGGGTCAGGAAGGCTCTCTACCGAACAATCTACATAAAAAGCAGCAGGGAGTGGGCCTAGCTTGGTTTGGGAGTTGAACACTTATTTCCTTGCATGTAAGTAGTGATGATTCAATTCAAGAGCCATGAAATATACCTTATTTTGAAGAGAGCTGTCTCTCTTATACTGCCGCTGCATGTAACAGCAACTAACTACGTTATGCACACACCCACCAAAGAGATTATTGTGACCCGATTCATTTAGATAATTGAAGGGAAAGTAGAGGCTGAGAAGCTTCAAGGATCAAGTTTGTCTTTACTGCTCCAATTTGTCCCCATGGTTGTCATTTGTATGCTGAGCTTTCAGTACAGACCCAATCGTTTTGTCAGAAGCGTTTGAACAAGAGTAACTCCATCTTGAAGAGGGGCTGGGTAAAATGAGGCTGAGACCTACTGGGTTGAATTCCCAGGAAGTTAACACAGTCTCAATCATAAGATGAGATAGGAGATGAGATAAGATACAGATAATAAAGACCTTGCTGATAAAACAGGTTGCAGTAAAGAAGCCGGCCATGACCCACCAAAACCAAGATGGTGGCGAGAGTGACCTCTGTTCGTCCTCACTGCTACACTCCCCCCAGCGCCATGACAGTTCACGAAGGCCATGACAACATTAGGAAGTTATTCTATATGGCCTAAAAAGGGGAGGCATGAATAATATACCCCTTGTTTAGCATATAATAAATAATCATAAAAATGGGCAACCAGTAGCCCGCTGAGCTGCTCTGTCTATGGGGTAGCCATTCTTTTACTCCTTTACTTTCCTAATAAACTTGCTTTCACTTTATGGACTCGCCCTGAGTTCTTTCTTGCACAAGATCCAAGAACTCTCTCTTGGGGTCTGGATCAGGACCTCTTTCCGGTAACAATTTCACATTAACACCTCACAGAAGTGTCTTTAAAGTCAGCACAGGCAGCTCTATATACATTCAACAATATATTCCATGTATACAAAATAAAATAGTATTATCCTTGTTTCCCAGATTTTATGGCCAGCATATATGTACGCTGACCTGATTTCTATTGGTTTTTCCTGGGAAAGAAGCATACATGGAACTAAAATTCAATTTAGGGGAAGAAATTTTTTTCTTTTTCTACTAGTGCTGTAGTGTAAAACACAATCAATCAGTGTTGTCTACTTCATTTGCAAAGCAATTTGTTAGACTCTGCCAACACGGTCACAGTCAAACCTTGAAGTTTCTGAAAGTTAGAGATTGCCATGAATCCAGATAAACAGCAGTGTTTTCTTACCTTCCCAGCAAATTGTGACAGGTGATAACAAAAAGGCAAACAAAAGTCTCTAACCCCTAGCCTGGTGTAATCTGTCTCCCGGCCTGTAATCACACAGAATTTGGATTTTTCTCAAGAACATAGAGTGACATTATTTACCTTTTTATATTTATATGACCAGTAGCCAAATTTAAATATAGCAGCTAGAGAAATTCAGTAAGGAAAAGTGCTGGGAAACATTAGAATTGTCCCCTCTTTCCCGGCTGTGTTTCCTTATGAACCTCTTCCCTGCGAGCTCCAGGTTATTTTTTAAGAGAAACCTGATCTTATGCTATTTATAATAGTGTAGGATTTTGGTTTTGATCATTGCTTGATATGAGGACAGAAAAGAACTGGAGATAGTTTCTATACATTTCAGCTGAAAAAAATAATTTAACGAAGTTGATGGTGTTTCAACAGAGTTTTTTTTCAGTATGTTAGGTGAAGAGCAGTGGAGAGGTCTTGAAAAGGAGATAGCCACCTGGCCTGACCTGTTTCTCATTCCTCATCTAATTCAAACTCTGTTTTTATACAAAGACATACTCAAAAAGAATGAGTTTTGTTCAACTTTTAAGAAAATCAGTAAGTAGAGCAATAGAAATAACTAGCATCTTAGCACCAAATTTTGCATGAAACCCTTACGTCCGTCCAGTTCCTAGGGTTTCACAAAGTTTATCTCCTCTCTCTTCCTCTCTGCAGCCATATGGAGCCTTGCAGCACATCTTCAGTTTACACCAGGGAGTCATTTGGTGCCGGGCAGAAATACATTCTTTTCCAACAGATGAGCAAAGGTACGAGTGACTCTCCATATCCCCATAGGACTGATTCCAGGACCCTGTCCCACTCCCCCAAAACACCAAAATCCGAGCATTCGCAGGTTGAAAGGTCAGCTTGGCTCTCTGTATCCTTTGCTTCCGCGTCCTCGGATCCAACCAACCGCAGATTGAAAATAATGTGATTGGTTGGATCCCCCCAATGCGGAACCTGTGGATAGGGAAGGCCAACTGCGCTAAAGTCACAGTTATGACTTGGTTGTTTTGGTTAAGTAACTCCTTGAGATTATAATGAATGCTATGAATGATTTCTCCGGAAAAACAAAACACCTGTGTGTAAGCACACAACATTCTGCATGAGATTTTGGGAAATTCGTACCCCCTACTCTCCCTTCCACAGTCCGTCCATCACCTGGAACCAGTCCGTGCCCAGCTTGTGCTTTTTAGCTCTACTTCTGAACTTTTGGTTGCTGCTACTGTGCGCTCTCTGGAACTTTATAACAGTTGGTCCCTTGTAAATATTCATAAGGATCATTGTTTGTTTATTTGATAGGGGATGTTCATGTTGCACACAGAGGACTTACATGTTGGATAATTATTGCTCAGCTTTCTCACTGTAATCACCTGCTCTGCAAGAGTAATAAACATACTGAAGGTCAATAGTGAGTTTGGAAGATATGAAATAATAACTCTAAGATTAATTAGAAATTCATAGACTTACAGATGCTTTGAACTGTGACATTGATCTGTTGCCATAAATGGTAGTTTGGCTTAAGATTGCTTTTTCCTTCCTTCCCTTGTCTAAATATCTGCTCTGTGCCAGGCACTGTTGCCCAGCTTTGGACATATGAGAGAATCAGACATAATTTTTGCCCTGGGGGCCTTAGATTCTAGTAATGGGAAGAAAGCACAAACACACACACACACACACACATACACACACAAAACCCTACACAAAACACACCACACATACAACACACACACAATACACCCACATCACACAGACACCACACACAACACACACAGAGCACACAACACACACCACACACACAACACACCCCCCACACATAACACCATACACACAAAACACATAAAGAACACACAACACTCACAATACATATACAACACACACATATACACACACAACACACCACATACAACACACAAAACACACACATGCAACACACACACATACACACACACCACATACAACACACAAAACACACACATGCAACACACACACACATGCACGTGCCCACACACAGTAAAAAAACTCTAGCTGCCCCCAAAGTGTGGCCCTTCCACCTCTGATAAGTTACTCACACAGAGGCTGTCTGGCTCCTTTGTGACCCAGGTTCCAGTTATTTCCTGAAAGCAGCGAAGGTATGGTAGGGTTTCATCACATACTCACAGTTTGACTTTGGACTTTTAGCTGGCCTGTGTTTCCAATTTCTCATTGGCTGAATGGCAGGTTGGTAGGTAGTTAAAAGGATGGTCTCTGAAGCTGGACTGTTCTGGCTTGAGTCTCGGCATCACCATTTACTAGTTGTGTGGCCTTCAGCAAGTTTCCTAACCTCTTTGAGCTTCAGTTTCCTCCTCTGTAAAGTGGGGATAAAGAAATGTCTTCCAGCCAGGTGTCTTGGCTCTCGCCTGTAATCCAGCATTTTGAGAGGCCGAGGTGGGAGAATCCCTTGAGCCTGAGAGTTCAAGACCAACCTGGGCAACATAGCAAGGCCTCTAATTAAAAAAAAAATCGCCAAAAAAAAAATCGCTGGGTATGGTGGTGTGCACCTGTGGTCCTAGCTACTTGGGAGGCGAAGGACAGAGGATCCATTGAGCCCTGGAGGTGGAGGCTGCCATGAACTGTGATCGTACCACTGTATTCCAGCCTAGATGACAGAACAAGACCTTGTCTCAAATAAATAAATAAATAAATAAATAAAATAGAGAAATGTCTTCCACATGGAGCCATACCCTAGGAGTTAATATGTGAAAAGCGCTTTGAACAGAACGTGTTTAGCACCGTGCCAAACTCTTCGTTTATTCACATTCAGCAAATACCTACTCCGTGCTAGGGCTAGGGAATGCCACAGTGAAGAGGTCGTCTCTGTTTTAAAGACACACCCGGTCTAGTGAGAGAGTCAGACAACTAGAGAGGAAACTTAAATGCAGCAAGCTGATCCCTGTGACAGAGGTAACCCAGGCTGTGATGGAAATACCGTGGCAAGAGTGCGCCCCTGGCCTGGGGGTGCTTTCCTTCCTGCTTCATTGATTCCCCAGCCTTCAACTCCTTTAGGATTTTCCTCAGAGACTTTTTTTCTTTTTTTTAAACTTAAAAAAATTTTACTATGGTTGAAAAACATAAACTTTATCATCCTAACCATTTCTAAGTGTCTAGTTCAGCAGTGTTAAGTGTATTCACGTTGTGTAACAAGTCTCCAGAACTCTTTTCCTCTTGTAAAACCGAAACTCTGTTCTCATTAAACCCAGCTCCCATTCTCCCTTCCCCCAATCTCCTGGCAACTACCTCGCAGGGTTTTATAACTTTCACATATGTTCTTCATCACATTAATTTCTCTCATGAGTTCCACCTGGCTGGGGACTTCCCTCTGGAATAATCTTCCTTTATCCTTCCTGTGGCTACTGCTATTTTCTGGAATCCTATGAAATCATGAACTTTGTATCTTCTAGAAAATAAACTGTGGTAAATTGAACAGTGTTCTAGAACAGGTGTGTCGACCCCAGGGCTAATGGCATTGGCTGAGTGCTCGCAGTTTGCCGATCTCTGGGCTTTGCAAGGAGGAAGACGCTAAGGGGGAGGGAAGCAGCAAGAAAGGCTCCGTTTCATGTAAGTTACAAGAAAACGAGAGTGAGGAAGCACACACATACATGTACACACGTGTTAGAAAGATTCATAGCAGCACACAACTTGTGCCCAAGTGTGTCTAAGAGGAGAAGGCGATGCTTTAGGAATATGGCAACGTGAAGTATTGACCAGCACGTGAGAGACTAAGGTAGTCAGACCAGTTCAGAGGCTGTTAGCATAGCTGAGGTATGAAAACATGTAGCCTAGACTCATCATGGAAGTGGAGAAAAAGGGAACAATCCAGGATTTAATAGACCAGTTGAATAGGAAGCAGAGGAAAAGATGTAGGAGATGGGAACCAGTGTTAAATGAGTGCTGACTTTGTGCTGGGCCATCGGCCCTTAGGATTTCACTGATGTTCCATAGCATTCCCCTGAGTTAGGGACTATCAACCCCCTTTTACTATCGAAGAAGCGGCAGTTCAGAAAGGTTGATTAGCTCAGCCAAAGTCACCTGATATGTAGCTGGTTGAGTCATACATTACCCCGAATTTGACTGACTGCGGAACACATGCTCGTTTATTACTTAAGTGGCCTCAAGGTTGCTAGACTGGGAAACTGATATATGGACAGTAGAGGCGGTGTTGATAGAGGGGGCCGTTGTCAGGGGAAGTCATGATCAGTCCTACTTGAGGATGCTGAGTTTGCGACATGGGTAAGCAGTGTAAATCTAAGAGGCTCATGGGCATTTGGAAATGAAGGACTGGGGGAGAGAACAGGATGGGTTGCGTGGACAGCTAAGTGTTGATTCTCTTATTGAAAGACTAACTGCAAAGAGAAAAGAGAGTGTGATGGTGAATACTGAGTGTCAACTTGATTGGATTGAAGGATGCAAAGTATTGATCCTGGGTGTGTCTTTGAGGGTGTTGCCAAAGGAGATTAATATTTGATTCAGTGGGCTGGGAAAGGCAGACCCATCCTCAATCTAGGGGGGCACCATGTAATCAGCTGCCAGCATGATCAGGATATAAAGCAAGCAGAAAATTTTGAAAACGCTAGCCTGGCTTAGTCTTCTAGGCTATGTCTTTCTCCCATGCTGGATGCTTCCTGCCCTCGAACATCGGACTCCAAGTTCTTCAGCTTTGGGACTTGGACTGGCTTCCTTGCTTCTCAGCTTGCAGACGGCCTATTGTGGGACCTTGTGATGGTGTGACTTAATACTCCCCAATAAACTCCCTTTTATATTTATCTATCTGTCTATCTATCTATCTATCTATCTCTCTATCTATCCATCCATCTTATTAGTTCTATCCCT
>CAUYLG010061382.1:0-43851 GCA_963573385.1 Cacajao melanocephalus
CGAGGTCAAGAGATCGAGACCATCCTGGTCAACATGGTGAAACCCCGTCTCTACTAAAAATACAAAAATTAGCTGGGCATGGTGGCGCACACCTGTAGTCCCAGCTACTCGGGAGGCTGAGGCAGGAGAATTGCTTGAACCCAGGAGGCAGAGGTTTCGGTGAGCCGAGATTGCGCCATTGCACTCCAGCCTGGGTAACAAGAGCAAAACTCCGTCTCAAAAAAAAAAAAAAAAAGTCCCACTATCTGTGCTGCTCCTTTACCAAGTAAAAGGTTGAATATTGAAGTGAAACATGCAACTTGTTGAGACTTGAAAAGTTCTGGCTTCTCAGAATGTTATGCTATCATACCTTGATTATATCTTTTGGGGCTTTCTTAGGAGAGAAACAGTTCTCATGTTTAATAGTAGCTACCTCTTACTGAAAAAGCTTGAAAAATTCCTATCTCATGAGAATTACTGTGAGTGTTATCAACCCTGTTTTACAGTTAAGCTGAAGCATAGCAAGGTTAAGTAACTTCTTCAGGGTTACAGAAGGCTAAACTGCAAAGCTTGGCATTGCTCCTCCACAGAAGTCCAGGGTCTTTATTATCATAATAAAGTTTCCTTCATTAAAAGGCATTCCCTTAATAGGCCAGGTATGGTGGCTCATGCCTGTAATCCCAACATTTTGGAAGGCCAAGGCAGGTGGATCACTTGAGGTCAGGAGTTCAAGACCAGCCTGGCTAACATGGTGAAACCCAGTCTCTACTAAAAATATAGAAATTAGCCAGGGCCAGGCACAGTGGCTCACGCCTGTAATCCCAGCACTTTGGAAGGCTGAAGCGGGTGGATCACCTGCGGTCAGGAGTTTGAGACCAGCCTGGCCAACATGGTGAATCACTACTAAAAAAAAAAAAAAAAAATACAAAAATTAGCCAGATGTGGCTCACACTTGTAGTCTCAGCTACTCAGGAGGCTGAGGCATGAGAATTGCTTGAACCTGTGAGGCAGAGGTTGCGGTGAGCCAAGATTGCACCACTGCACTCCACCCTGAGTGACAGAGCAAGACTCTGTCTCAAAAAAAAAGAAGAAGAAGAAATTCCCTTAATGGATTCTGGGATGCTGAGAATTTGTACAATTCGGAAGACGTGGATGCAATGGGAGTACGTTGTAATTTGTCATAGTTGGTCTTAAACAATTTTGCTAAAAAATATGTTCTCTTAGGATTATAGGTCAACTGCTGTGAGAAACATTTCCGGTCTCAGTAGTAATGAAAGAAAAGGGCATACAAGCAATGAGACATCCGTTTTCACTATTGTATATGTTTTAAAGTTTACATTCCCTCTTGGAGATGTGGTGAAACAGGTGCTGATGCTGTGCTAATGGGCATGCAAACAAGTTAGGTTTCCAGAGGGCAATTTGACAAAAATGTGTCAAGATCCCTATAGATGTCACTGCCTTTAGTCAGTAACTCCAGTCTTTTCTCAATTTGTGTTAAGGAAATCAGAGTTGAATTAAAGTATTTCTGCACAAGGAGGATTAATATTACAACAAGTTGAAAATAATCTTAAATATTGGTAAAGCATGAAATACTATACAGTCAGTAAAATCATGTTTTTGAAGAATATTTAATAATATGGAAATATGTCAATGAACTAATGTTAAGTGGAAAAACTACCTATGACCATATATAATTTGAGAGTATGTTACCCATTTGTGTTTATACACATACACAGAGAGAAAGAGCTTGAAAGGAAGATTAGTAGGTGATGTTTTAATGGCAGTTATAACTGAGTAATGGAATTATGGATGACTTTTTTTCATTATGCATTTCTATAATTTTCAAATACTCTATGGTAAATACAAAGTGCTTTCATAACAAGAAATTCATTTTTAAATGTCTTGGGGCAATTAAGTATGAAGGTTTAAAAATGTGTCAGCTCCTTGAGGCAAATGTCTAAATAAAATGAGACTGTAGTAATAAGGCAAAAAGCTTTCAGGTGATAGAAAGGATCTAGGGAAAACTCAAGCAAAAGCACCTGCCTACTTAAAAGCCTTTCATTTTAGGAATGAATGCTATGTAGGAAGATTTTCTTCAGTTGACTTGAATCTAAACATTAGGAAAAACAGTTGCATTAATAAAGCTGAGGCACGTTACCTTAGAAATAATTGATGGCATATATAACCTTAATTTTTATTTCTTAGTAAATGTTCTGTGGTTATTATAAGGCGGAAGACTCAATGAACCAACAGTATCTAAATAGCTTTTTATCTTCATAACAGCATGAAGATCTCAAGGCGTCCAATTTAAAAGCTTTCAAGATAAACAATATCAGCACTGTTTATTTTATTCAGGTATTAAAATCATTTTTTTTTCCTGAAAAGAAACTACTAACTACACTGTTGAATGACCAAGAAATGCTCCTTATAGCACCCTAAGAACACTCAGGCGAGCTACTCACCCTGGCTACAAGCTCCAGAAATCACCACCACTCCCTTCTCTCACAAGAAAGCTCATCACTTTAACCCTGGTGAGTTTCAGCACAGGTGCTGCAGTAATCTGGAGTTTGCCCTCTTTGGGCCCAGCCTTTATTTCCTCAATAATGATCACTCTCACCTGCCCTGAGCAGTTGCTGCTTAGCGAGCACAGCAACATGACCAATGGGAAAAAAACTACTGGCTATCCACTGCAGCCCAGTAATGAACAGGTCTGCAGATTTTAGGAATTCCTCATAACACAATAATCAGGTTTTCAGTTCCAAAGTTATCCCAGAGTTCACTCTTTGTTTTGGCCCTAGGCAACACTGTCATATTTTGTCAAGCTCCAGCTTGAACTGCTCAGTTTCAGATTGAAACCACTTTTTTTTTTTGACAATATGTCTAATTTCTTTTCTTTTCTTTTTTTTTTTTTTTTTTTTGCATTTTAGGTTTCAGCTACTTCCTTCTCTCCAAGGCCCTAGCTCTCCATGTATCCTCAACTCAGTTCACACAAGCAGGCCACAACTCTGAGGGGAGCATTGCACAATTCATCCTCACCTCGAATGACTGAATTTGAAATAATTTGTCTGTGGAGAAACTGAAGGGTACATCTAACGCAGAATTTCTTCTTCCATTTTATCAATACATTTTATGAAAACTCATGGAAATTATCTTTCAGATGATTTTTAAAAATTTTAATTCATTTTTCAACTTTTATTCTGAGTTCGGGGGTACATGTGCAGGTTTGTTATATAGGTAAACCCATGTCATGGGGTTTGTTGTACAGATTATTTCATCACTATTGGGTACTAGGCTTGATACCTGGGTAATGAAGATTATTTTGTTAAGAGTAAGTTTACATACTCATTGTTCCACTAAGATAGTTTTATTTCAACATTATACTTTAAATAAAAATTATTATAGACTTATAATTAGCAAGTTATGGCATTTACCATAATGTAATAGCCTTGCCTATAGAAGAAATTCCTTTTGATTAGTATTTCTCAATGGATGCTCTGAGAATTACCTGTACCAGAATTACCCAAGGTGCCTTCTAAAAAGAGAGATTGCCAGACTCCACCCCAGCTTAGTGAATCAGAATCTCTGAAGACAAGGCCTAGGAACCTATATTTTTGTCAGCATGCTGTGTAACTCTAAACACTGAGATTTAATTGCTCCAGTTCTCCAAGTTGCTTATGTTTCTTTACCTCGATGCTGGCAATTTTACTGGCAGCTGGCATCTGCTGGCAGGTATCTTGGTGAAACAGTGTAGGTACAATGGTTTTGCTATCTGCTATTCTTGTGCAGAGATAGGTTAAAATTGAAATAGCTAACATTTACTAGGTGCTTATTATATGCCAGTCAGCCTTCTAGGCACTTTACATGTATTAACTCATTTAATTCTTATATAATGGGAGGGATTAGGTACTATTATCTCCATTTTGCAGATGATAAAACTGAGGCACAAGGTGATTGTTTAACGAAAATCACATAGCTAGGAAGTTGTGGGACAAGATTTGAAGCTAGGCAAGCTGGCAAAAGCCCACACTGTTGACCAGTACTCTAGCCAATGAACTATTTCATCAATTGTTAGCTAATAAAATAAGGGGAAAATTAGCAATTGTTGGATAATAATCATAAGTACATTACTACTATAAGGTACATTATACAGCAAAAAAACAAAAACAAAAAAACCCCTAGTTGATATCTGTCACTAGTTTGATCATTATAAGTCACTATTTGACTTCCCTTTTACTCTCAGGAAAACCGTTTCTCCAGCTAATCTTCAGCTTCTGTTAAGGACCCTTCTGGATAATAAAAGTTCATCTATTACATTCCACTGATGTCTCCCTTAACTGTCATGGTGTTGATGGCAGGGGGCATGCCCCATATCTAAGTCTTCTGGTGTTCATTTGTTAAGACTGGGCAGCTTAACAATAAAACCTTACTTTCTCACAGTTCTGGAGGCTGGAAGTCCAAGAGCAAGGTGTCCACAGGATTGGTTTCTCCTGAGGCTTTGCTCCTTGGCTTGCAGATGGCCCCTCTCACTGTGGCCTCACCTGGCCTTTCCACTGTGGGTGTTAATCTCTGGCATGTCTCCCTCTTCTTACAGGGACACCAGTCAGACTGGATTAGGATCCGCCTGTATGACCTCACGTAAACTTCAAAGGTCGTATCAGCAAGTACAGTCCCATTCTGAGGTACTGGGGGTTAGGGCTTCAACATGTGAAATTTGAAAGAACATAATTTAGCCCCTAACACCTCTCCTGAAAGAGAGGCGTTGGTTACCTTAGCAACCCAATGTATTAGCTGACACACAATCTATTCCTTTGTGTTTTGTTTTCTGGTCAAAAGTAAAAACAGGATAGTGTTGTCTTCCCCATTTACGTGGTCAGTAAGAATATCTCTGAGGCAGTCATTCCCACTAAGAGTTATTTGCTTTAGCAGCCAAATAATTAATATTGCAGTGAATCTTTCATAAGCCTTGTTTTGTAACAATCTATTTCAAGTCATATTTCAGCAAAATGGGCTTAAAGAAGTTTCATTCCTCCTATCTCAAACCAAATGTATATATCTATATGTTTAATATAAAATTGTGTCACAGTGTCAGGCAGAATTAGGGTGTCTTTTGTTTTTGTAGGATTATCTAGTTTAGTTGGAGAACTACTAAAGGAATTGAAGTATGTCAGAAGGAAAAAAGGTTAAGAGTTTTCTTAGAAACCCCAACCTCTACACAAAGATAAATCTTGAATTTATAGCCATCCTACTATCTTATCAGAACAACAGAGGTTTAAAAATCCTATCTGAGTAATTTAGACATATTTCAGATAGGGTAAACTATATAGTGGGAAATACACAGGTTTTGGAATCAGAAACACCTGGGTTCAAAACCTTGCTCTGCCACTAATTAGCTATGTGGCATCAGGTACTTACTTACCCTCTCTGAGACTCTCCATCTTTAATATAAAGATAAGAGTTACCTTGCAGTGATGCTGTGAAGATCAAATGAGATATTTCTGGAAAAGTACCCAGCACAGAGCTTTACACATGGCAGATAATAAATGATAGCTATGACTATGAAATGCAACCTTACAGAAACCACAGTCACATGTCTTTACTTGAGAAAGTAAGAGGTTGGCAAGTTTATATGGGTCACTGAAACCTTTTCTTAAAATGTACTAGTCCATTAAATCCAAAGCCTGGGAACTGCTTGTAATTCTCTGAGTAACTCAAATAAAGTTCTTTTATGTAGGCCAGATTTGACTGCTTCAGTTTCTGGGCATCTGGGTGGAAACTCTGGCTCCTAGAGGCGGAGACTACTCTGGCTTCATGGCAGCCAATCTATGACTGGCTTGGGAGAGCCATTTTTTCTGTCAGGGGAGATATTTGATGAGGATTCTAGGGCCCAGAGTGCTCCTTCTCATGTGAAGAGCCTGGTTGCAGCAGAAGCTGGCTGTGCCCTTTTGTTGTCCACAGTGACAGAAGGGTGACCACATAGATAAGGGTCTGCCACAATACAGAACTGCTCTCTAATCAATAGGCAAGGGCATCAAAGCACTTCTGTTGACATTCCCTTCTTCCAGCAGATAATTCAACACTTTACAGAGCCCACATTTTTGCCCATTGCACATTGACTCCATCCCACCCGCATGGTTCACATCCTGAATTCTGTCTCTCACTCATCATCTGAGGAATGGCAATGTGAAGCTATTGTGTGGTGGCCCTGCCTGACAGCTATTGCTGCTAGGGGAAAAGGCCAAGCTTCCACAAAATATCTGGGTGTTTTACAAGAAGGTGTTTCTCATGACCTTTTCCAAGGGGGTACAGCTGTCCAGGAGTCTGTGTAGGTGGCCACATGAGGGCAGTGGCCGAGGCTCTCTTCAGATTACATTGCTTTTGTAGGAGAAACATTGACTTAGTCCCACCTCTTCTTTGCTCCATACTTAAGGGCTGCTTCAGGAAGTAGTTTTAAAGATTGGAGGCTGTTTGTGCAGAAGGGACAGGGGAACAGAAGTAGGCCCACACTAAATATGGATAGGGGCCTCGGTTTGCTGTGCAACTTGCTAATAGTAGCCTCCCCTGAGATTCCTGTGAGGCCAGAGGGAAACTGTACTACAAGCCTTACTAGAGATTTGCAGTACTGCCTTTTAGCTCATTAGAAATTGTTTTCCCGGTGTATAAGCCGTGTCCAACTTTCAGAGATTTGACTGTCAAACATTTTTCAGGACCCAATAAATATTACAGTTTGGGACTGCCTGTACTTTTTGGGTCTTACTTCATGTTGATCCAGGTGATGTTCCTGTCATTACTTCATGGGATCTGATTAAGTTTAGCTTTTTAGCAACTGATTTCACACTATCCATTTACTCTCATGCTCTGGGAAGATCGTAAATTTGCACATGCTCTTCCCTCTGGTTGACATGCCCCTCTTCCTGCTTTCTCTATCTAATGCTTACTCACCTTCTCAGAATCAGTTCAGGGGCAAAAAGCTTGAATAGGTACTTCATAAAAGAGGATATCCAAATGGCCAATAAACATACAGAAACACAGTCTACCATATTAGCCATCAGGAAGACGCAACTTAAAATCTCAACAGGGTGTTGCTATGTATCCAGTAGAATAGCTAAAATAAAAAAGACTGAAAATTTCAAGTTTTGCTAAGGGTACGGAGCAACAGAAACTTGTATGCACTGTGGACATGAATGAAATTGGTATTTGTTGACTATAATTTATGACCCAGCAATTTCCTTTGTAGATATTTACCCAAAAAATTCATGCAGGTATGGATTAAAAGACATGTATTTGTGAGCAGCATTATTTGTAACAATCTAACATTGGTATTAACCCAAACAACCATCAATAGTAAAATGGAATAAAGTGTGGCATATTCACATAATGAAATGCTATACAGCAGTGAAAATGAATGAACTGCGACAATAGGCAGCAACAAGGATGGATCTCATAGAAACACACTGTCAAGTGAAGGAAGTCAGGCACAAAAGATGTATGCTGTGCAATTTAATTTATTTAAAGTTCAAAAACAGGCAAAAGGAACCTATAGTATTGGAAGTCACAATGGCCGTGACCTTTGGAGAAGAAGGCGGGGTTATTGATGGCGGCACTGGTAATGTTCTCGATCTGAGTGATGGTTACATGGGTGGGTTGACTTTGCATCAATTCATTAGGCTATATGCTGAGATTCCTAATTTTTATGTATGTATTTCTATGTATGCATTTCTATTTCAATCAACTGGTTTGTTTTTTTAAAATGTATGTGTAAAAGGAGGAGAGTCATTTCAACTGTTGGCTCCTTCAGAAGACATTTCTGACTCCTCCTCCATCTCAGGCACCTGAGCCATGGAGGAATGGAGATGGGCCAAATCTCTATCCCAGCTTTCCAACACTCTATGCGTTGGTTTAGTCTATGCTCTAACAAGAGATTTAAATGTATGTGGTGTCTTATGACTCATAGTGCCTAACTCAGAGGTGTTCAATAAATGTTGGCTGATGAATTTTCCCTTAGCTCTGTAAATACAGAATTCATCCTTGTCACACTGTTTATTATACTTGGATTTTATCAGCATTAGGCACATGGGCCCATATTTGTATAAAAGTCTACATATATTCTCTATTCATTTACAAGAACAAACCGAGGCTGTATTTGAATTACTAGCAACTGAACCACATTTTTGGAGCACCAAATCAGAATCTAAAATTATCCCCTTTCATCTAGAGGTGACCTATCTGTGACAAGATCAATTTAATTAAATCACTCAAAATAGTAAGTTTAATTTGATGTTGTGAGAAAAGATATTTAATATGGTATATGTGAATCCTTTATTTAACCCTAACATTTCTCTCTCTTCCTACTTAAGCTTCAAACTTCAATTCCACTTCAAACAGTGATGACATACACACCACTCTCAGCTGGTCAGTCTAGGCTTGCTCTATTGTGAGGCTACCAATGGACCACATTAGCCTACATATTTGCTCACTGAAGCTACTCAAAGCAATAGACTACAAAGACGTCCCTTGTTCTCAAATGTTGTTCTGATAGCTTGTAGATGGAAGCCTGTACTAAAGCAGCATTTTCCAAATCAGTTAAGATCAAGAACTAATTAAGACACATTAAAAATACAGACTTTTAGAAAGGGGAATGTCTGATTTTTAGCCAGCAATTTAAGGAAACACCAGGTGCAACAGTCAGCTCCACCCTCACTGGTTACTTCAGAACAGAACAGGGAATCCCATGGTTACTGCAGCTGAGAAGCCTTGTTCCACTGAGTCAGATTATATTGCCTTTTTGTAAAACACATTAAATGCTCTGAAAAAAAACGTTGATCTACGTAATAAGTATTTCATAGTAAAATAACAATTGTATAAAGAATGAATTTCAGATACTTCTCAGAACTCATTTGAAAACTGTGAAAAAGTATTCCATTTAGAAATACTTTAAAATTTGGTCCGGCATGGTAGCTCACACCTGTAATCTCAGCATTTGGGGAGGATGAGGCAGGTGAATCACCTGAGCTCAGGAGTTCAAGACCAGCCTGGCCAACATGGCAAAATATCATCTCTACTAAAAATACAAAAATTAGTCAGTCATGGTGATACATGCCTATAATCCCAACTACTTGGGAAGCTGAGGCAGGAGAATCGCTTGAACCTGGGAGGTGGAGGTTGCAGTGAGCCGAGATGGGCCAAATCTCTATCCCAGCTTTCCAACACTCTATGCATTGGTTTAGTCTACGCCACTGCACTCCAGCCTGGGTGACAGAGCAATACTATCTCAAAAAAAAAAAATGTAAATAAAAATACTTTAAAATTTTATAGTGACCTTACTTTTTAAACTCCCTTTTTCATAGTTGGAGGTATTTTCACTAAAGAGAAACTTAGTTCATTTATATATTCTTCTATCTGCTGTGTTCCAACTACAGTATATTTTTAAGTTTTCGTATGCTAGGAGATGTTTTTAGAACCCCGCTGTCACAAATGAAACCTGAAATCAGATAGTATATAAATAGAAGCAGGTTCAATGTATAACTACCTTAACTATCAGAAAGAATAAATTTTTAAAAAATACAAATTTGATGCATAATTCAAGGCAGAAAAAAAGATCAGCTGTATGGTTTGTAGCAGGTATCTTTTCCAATAGAATATTATTTATAATGTTGATCATTGTTAATCAGAATCTAGAATCTTATTAATTTATTTGTATTTTTATTTTTCAGACAAGGTTTCACTGCCATCACCCAGGCTAGATTGCAGTGGTACAATCTCTGCTCACTGCAACCTCCAGCTCCCAGGCTCAAGTGATTCTCCTGCCTCAACCTCCCAAGTGGCTGGGACTACAGGTGCATGCCACCATACCTGGCTAATTTTTGTATTTTTAGTAGAGATGGTGGCCCTGTCAGCAAGGCTGGTCTCAAACTCCTGATCTCAGGTGATCCACCCACCTCAGCCTCCCAAAGTGCTGGGATTACAAGCATGAGCTACCACACCTAGCCTTAATCTTCAATCTATTTTGAATGTTTCCTTTTGAATGTAACATTTTTCATTAATTAAGGAAGATTCCCAAGTCAATTTATCTTTCCTTTAGAACTCATGCCATGCTAACTGGAGACACCAACTCCTTTAACACTACTTATTGTCTGGATGGGTCTGGATGGGCCTACACAGTGTGCAGTAGAAAGATCCTTAGGACACAGGAAAACTGGTTCTTAGGCTCTGTTTTGCCAATCAGGTATATAACCTCGGTCATGTGATATAAGCTCTCAGGGACTTGTTTTCCCAATTTTGTAAAGATAAAAAAGGAAGAGAAAAGTGGGGCAGAAAGGATGGATTGGATGATTGCTATGATCTGTTCCAGTTCAAAACTTGTTTTTTATATCTACTTTCCATATAAAAGAGGCTGGGAAATATTATTCAGTCTTAAAAAGAAAAAAAAATTCTGATACATGCTACAACATGGATGAACCTTGAAGATGTTACGGTACATGAATAAGCCATACTGAAAAGGACAAATACTGTATGATTCCACTTATACGAGGTGCCCAGAATGTCAAATTCATAGAGACAGAAAGAAGAATGGTGGTTACTAGGGCTGGGAAGAGAGGGTAGAGTCACTGTTTAATGGGTATAGAGTTTTAGTTTGGGATGATGAAAAAGTTCTGGATATGAACAGTGGTGATGGTTGTGTAACAATATGAATGTACTTAATGCTACTGAGTTGTAATTTGAAAATGGTTAAAATGACAAATTTGATATTAGACATCTTTTACTATAATATTTTTAAGTTAAAGAAAAACCAAAAAATTACAGGTTCAGAGAAATGCACATTTCAAAAGCTTTTGATGTTTATGATCTACATAACAAGGGCATAGTAAATATTTGTTGACATATTTTTAAAAAAACAAGTGGAGGTAGTAGTAGGAAAATTAGGTTTAAAGAAGGGCACTGGGCTATTTGTCTTTAAGTTGATTTTGTGGTAAACACACCGGTTTTTTAATACAGTTTACCCTTGAACGACATGGGTTTGGACTGTGTGGATCCACTTACATATGGATTTTTTTCAACCAAACACAGATCAAAAATAGAGTCAGTGAGATTTGAAACCCAAGTATATGGAGGACTGACTTTTCACATATGTGAGTTCTGCAGGGCCAAATGCAAAACTTGAGTATGAGCAGATTTGGGTATAAGTGGGCAATCTGGGAACCAATCCCCCGTGTATGCCGAGGGACAACTGTACTTAGATTGTATGTTTATACACAGGTAGCTCCATAACTTACGATGGGGTTACATCCTGATAAACTTAAGTTGAAACTATCATAAGTTGAAACTACATTTAGGCGGGGTGGGGTGGCTCACACCTGTAATCCTAGCACTTTGGGAGGCCAGGGTGGGCAGATCACCTGAGATCAGGAGTTCAAGACCAGCCTGGCCAACATGGTGAAACCCTGTTTCTACTAAAAATACAAAAATTAGCCGGGCATGGTGGTGGGTGCCTGTAATTCCAGCTACTTGAGAGGCTGAAGCAGGAGAATTGCTTGAACCCAGGAAGTAGAAGTTGCTGTGTGCCAAGATTACGCTATTGTACTCCAGCCTGGGCAACAAAAGTGAAATTCCATCTTAAAAAAAAAGAAAAGAAAAAGAGAATACATTTAATGCACTTAAACTACTGAACATCGCAGCTTAGCCTAGCCTACCATAAATGTGTTCAGAACATTTACATTAGCCTACAGTTAGGCAAAATCAATCTAACACAAAATATATTTTATAATACAGTATGGAAAATCTCAGGTAATTTATGGAATATTGTACCGAAAGTGAAAAACAGAATGGCTATATGGGAACTCAAAGTACAGTTTCTACTGAATGCATATCACTTTCACATCACTGTAAAGTCAAAAAATCCTAAGTTGAATCATCATATATTGGGACCATTTGTACAGTAATTTGGGGTATGGGTGAAGAGGTTAAGGGATATTATGATGAGGACCTAAAGCTCCCCATCCAAGTTAGTCATTGGTGTACCATGGTTCTCTCTCCAAGGCCATAATGACTTGAAGAGCGGGGTACACATTCCATCTCCCTGTGACACACAGTGGGAGTTCTACAGGTGGACTGATTTTTATTCCATTAGAGATAAACATGTCTGCAAGGACTTTCTTGCACCAAAATTAATCTGTAAGAAACAATTTATTATGCAAATTTTAGGATATAACAATTAGAAAATGCAATTTGAAGGAGTTCTTTACAGTGTTTTCTAGATGGCTATTATTATTTTTTTGGCAAGATAAACAAACTACTTAAAAAATATATTTCCTGAATGTGACGAAGAGAATGAATCCAAGCTGGAACATACTCTTCAGGATATTATCCAGGAAAACCATTTACATGTAATCATTGATAAAGACTTAAGTCTAGCATTTATTCTGGTATCTCTTTTTTTGTTTCTCTGTTTTCTTTGTCTGCATTTCTATGAGTAACTTGAACTTTTTTTAGAATTCCGTTTTGATTTATCTGTAGTGTGTTTTAGTATCTCATTGTGTAGCTTCTTTTATTAGTTGCATAGGCGTTCCTTTATAATGTACCACAATCGTCTGATATGGTCATTTTACCAGTTTAAATACAGTGTAGAAACCTTACTTCCCTTTCCATGCCTTTACTTGCTCTTTCCCATTTGTACAATAATTGTTTTAAATACGTCCTCTATGTACATTGAAAACCACCTTAGACAATGTTACAATTTTTACTTCAACCATCAAATATAACTCAGAAAACTCAAGAGAAAGAAAATCTATTGTATTTACCCCTATTTTTGCTTCTCTCATTGCTCTTTTTTTATTCTTAACGTTCTAAGTTTCTTTCTTTTATTATTTTTCTTCTCACAGAGAACTTTCTTTAGCCATTCCTTTAGAGTAGACCTGCTTATGACAAATTCTTTTTTCCTTTTTCTTAGAATGCTTGATTTCTCCTTCGTTTCTGAAGGATAGTTTCATGGGATATAGAATTTTGGGTTAACAGTTCTTTTTGTACTTGAAAAATGTGCCACTTCTTTCTGGCCTCTGTGGTTTCTAATAAATCTGCCGTCTTTTGAATTTTCTTCCTGTGAGTAATGCATTATTTCTCTCTGGCTGCTTTCAAGATTTTTTTCTTTGTCTTTAATTTTCAGAAGTTTGATTATGATATGTTTCGGAGTAGATTTTCTTGGGTTTATCTTGTTTGGTGTTCACTCAGCTTCTTGCATCTGTAGGTTTATGTTGTTGCCAAATTTGAGAGAATTTCAGCAATTATTTTTTTGAACAGTTTTTCAACTCTACTTTTTATCCTTGCCTTAGGAGACTCTGATGACATACATGTCAGATCTTTTGTTACAGTTCCACATATCCCTAAGGTTCTGTTCATCTTTTCCCAGTCTGCTTTCTCTCTGTTGTTCATTCAGATTGGGAACGTTCAGTTGTTTGGTCTTTAAGTTCACTGATTCCTCTCTTCCCTCCATTCTGCTGATGAGCCTATCCACTGAGCTTTTATTTGTGTTACTTTATCTATTAGTTCTGAAATGTTCATTTTTTGGTTCTTTATAACTTTCTTTGCTGGGACTTTCTGTTTTCTCATTTGATTCAAGTGTGTTCATAATTGCTTATCGAAGGATTTTTATGCTATCTGCTTTAAAATCCTTGTCAGATAGTTTTTTTGTTTGTTTTGAGACAAAGTGTCACTCTGTTGCCCAGGCTGGAGTGCAGTACCATGATCTCAGCTCACTGCAACCTCCACCTCCCAGGTGCAAGCTATTCTTGTGCCTCTCAGCCTCCCAAGTAGCTGTGATTACAGGCGTGTGCTACCACGCCCAGCTAACTTTTTTATTTTTAGCAGAGGTGGGGTTTCATCATGTTGGCCAGGCTGGGCTCGAACTTCTGACCTCAAGTGACCCACCTGCCTTGGCCTCCCAAAGTGCTGGGATTACAGGCGTGAGCCACCGCGCCTGGCCTGTCAAATAGTTTTGACATTTGGGTCATCATGGTGTTGGTGTATGTCAATAATCTCTTCTCATTCAGTTTGAGATCTTCCTGGTTTTAGGTATGGCTAATGATTTTCTTTTAAAACCAAAATACTTGGGGATTCTTTTAAGACTGAATTTTATTTAAACCTTATATTTTAACAGGCTTCCTCTAGTATTGTTATGGCAGATGAAAAGAGCCACTATCTCTTTACTTCCAGGTGGACATGGAAGTCCAGGATCTTCACATGTTCATCCTTTATACCTGGTGAGGGGAGCGTCTCCTTGTTACTGCTGGGCAAGGATAGAAGAACAGGCTTCCCACTAGCCTACTGTCAATATCACCCTGACTGAGAGTGGAAAAGCCACCTTGTTAGTGTTTCCGTGGGTACAGCTTCCCTTCCTTCCTTCCTTTCCTCTGTTTTCTTTCCTTTCTCTATCCTCTCTCTTCTTCTTTTTCTTTCCTCTGCACTCATTGGCATTTCTGGGTTACTGGCTTTATTTGCTCCAAATCTGGGGCTTATGGGGCATTTAAAAAGTCAACAGGACTTACCATTGTGTCATTCCTTAGATACTAATGTCCCTAATCTGCCTTCTCTTCTCCATTGTTTAGCCTCATGTTTCATTCATATATATATTCCAGAGATTTTAGTTGTACTTAGAATCAGGAAAAGTCTATTTACTCCATCTTCCCAGAAGCAGAAGGTCAGCATGTGTAGTTTTAAAAAATCCCTCACCTGTGGTGAGATTCTGATCTGTGCTTCCCAAACCCCAGCTCTTCTCTTAAAAATCACTGGACTATCAAAATGATTTCCTATGACTTTTCTAAGTTTAGAGTTTCATTTCTTGTCTGTGTCACATAGGAAATACTTCAAGTCATGGCATGTTTCTACTACTCATTGTTTATGGAATTTGCAGGCAGCAAAACGGCTCATTTTGGGCACTGCTGTCACTGTTTGCATCTGTAGAATTGATGATTAATATTTCCTCTTCCTCTGGTTCCATGCCTGCATCTAACAAATAGCCCTTATGTTATTCAGGAAACCTAGAGAACTGGCATCACAAAAACATCTTCCAGATGATTCTGTCCTGTTGATCCTGAAATTTTCAAGGATGTTATAGATAAAATTAATGTTCTTTCTTTCAAAAAAAAAAAAAAAGGAACATTTGTAGCTTGAGCAGCCGAAATACTGACATCTGCCCAACTGCCCAACTAGACTAATAACAAATTGCAACTCAAACCAATTAATCTCATCTGTTATTTAATGGAGGGTTTTCTCTTCCCAACTGTCTAGTTAGAAAAGCTGTTTGTATTGTTAGAATGCCTTAATGAAATTCTTGTAAGCTGGCAAAAAGCAATTACCAAGAAATTAAGCAAATTGTTGCTTCTTGTCTGATTATGGATTATTTATAGACTCTTGTGTAGTTTGTAACAGGGGACAGCTTTTGGGTTACCATAAAAATGATAGTGCTCAAAAAATATTGATCAAGAAAATAGAAAAAAGGGGGCGCTTACTGATCAAGCTGTTTTTGGTAAAGAAAGACAGTGTGAGATGTCTTTAATACTGCAAAGGCCATGATTTCCTTGCCGTCAATATTCATTCTCTAAGTTGGCTTCAAGAGCACTTAATTAGAACATGAACATGAACCTGTCAAATTACTTAAGAATTTAGCTTTTAGCCCTAGATATGAAAAACAAGACCTTTAAGAATAAAATGCATGCTCTGTAAAAAGTGTCTAGCATTTGTCATTTCCAGTTTTCATTAAATGCTCGTTTTCAGTCTAAAGTTAGTCCTAAGATAAAGGAACATCATTGCATAAAAATGAGTTCTTAGATAAATGTTAGGCTCAAGATTAATTACCCTGCTATTAACACCTGTTCCCTCAATTCTGCAAAAAGGAGAACAGGAAAGGTAAAGGAGATCAGCGACAGAACCTTGGCAAAGATGGAATTTGACAGATGGTTGAAGGAAAGGGAATTAGAAGAAAGAGGCTGAGAGGAAGCAGTCAGTGAGGCTGAGTAACCTGGGCAGTGGGAGTCATGAGGAATAACAGTCCCAGGAAGGAGGAAAACATGGCTCTGTGGTCTAGGAGAGAACCTCTGGCTGGCCTAGATGACAAGAAATCATATGCAGTGGTACAAATGCTGGGTCACTTGTGCTTGGACTCCAATTTTGCCTCCTAGTGGCTATGTGACCTTAAACAAGTTATGTTGCATCTCAATTCTCTGATCAGTAAAATGGTGACTTATTCATTCATCTTATTTGACTTAACATTTATTAAGCATCCTTTGTACCAAGCACTGTCCTAAGTACTTGGAATAAATCAGTGGGGAGAAAAAGACAAAATCCTTTCTTTCGTAGGGAGAACTTACCATTTACAGTTTCAGGAGGGGATGAAGACAGACAATAAACATAATAAATAAAAAAATAATATAGTGTATTAGGAGGCCATAAGTGGTATGGAAAGAGAAAAAGGTAGAATAGGCTAAGGGGAGAGCAGGAGGGCCGGGGTAAGTTGCGATTTAAAATTGAGAGGTCAAGCCCACATTTGGTAATCACTACCTCCTGGGATTGTAATGAGAAGGAAATGAGAGGCCCCCAAACTGCCACCGCTAGACCAAGTGCTTTTTCAGCCTCTGGTAAGCGTAAGCTGTTACTGTGATTATTACTGTTGTCATTCCTGGAAGAATATTCACTGTGCGGTTCCTTTATCGAGGAATACTCCAGTCTGTTCGTGTTGCTTGATTACCGGCACCTCCTTGGAGCATGAGTGTTTAAGTCAGTCCGGTCATAGCTGGGGTGCACTTCCCATAGTGCCATGTCACTGGTGGATGCCCCTCCAGAGACCTGGATATGTTTTTGCTTCTGCCACCCAGGAGCTGGGCAGCTTTGGATGAGGTGTAGTTTCCTCTCTCAGACCACTGTGGGAATGGTCTGAGAGGCAGGCATGATGAGCACTGCTTTATACATGAGGATGTATAAAGAATGAGAGGATGGGCCAGATGCGGTGGCTTACACCTGTAATCCCAGCACTTTGGGAGGCCAAGGCAGGTGGACCAGCCTGGACAACACGGAGAAACCCTATTTCTACTAAAAATATGAAAAAAAAAAACCCAAAAATTGACTGGCATGGTGGTGGGCTCCTGTAATCCCAGCTACTCAGGAGGCTCAGGCAGGAAAATTGCTTCGAGGTTTCAGTGAGCTGAGATTGTGCCACTGCACTCCAATGTGGGTAACAGAGTGAGATGCCGTCCCCCCGCCAAAAAAAAACAAACCGAAAGATGAGCGGATGGAGGATGGAGGAAAGAGCAATTTGGTTGGGAAGCCTAGAGCTGGATCCCAGCATGTCCTGTCATTTGTGAATTGCTGGGGGATTTGTTAGTTACAGGAAGGGCTAATTCAGACTCAAGGCCAGGGCAGTACTGAGTGTCAGACCTTCACTCTCTGTCCCTCTCCTGCATGAGGACCATTTAGGAGCATCTAAGTGAGGAAATAGCCCCGTTCCCCACTTCCTCCTCCCTTGAAGCCCTTTTGGGAGTGGGGGTAAGGAAGGCCATTCTCATTAGGTTTTCTCCAGCTTCCTCTTCAAAAATCATTTCTCTTCCAGCAGGAGAAATGAGCCGTCAGAAAGTCTGGCATTTTTAAGCAGGTAGTCTTTGAGCACATTAGGTAGCTGCCTAATGAGGTTTATATATCTATTGCCATGAAGGTGGGTTTAAAGTTATTTCTGTTTTTTTTTTTTTTTTTATTTTGTTTGTTTTGTGAAAACAAAGGATTGAATGTAAGGACTAAAGAGAATCTGTGTTGGGGTGGGGCTAAGGCATGCAGGGAGGATTTGAATCAAGAGCAGGCTCGTAAGAGATCCCCTTTAGCACAGTGGGTGGTCGGAGTACCCTGATAGAAATTTCATATGAACAAACCATGCTCTTAGCTCCTGTTGAAGTCTGTTTCATTAAGTTCTGTGAAGACGTAAAGGCAGGACAGGACCCTGTGTTTCACATAGTATTTGGGAGAGAGATGTATTTGGAAGGAACTGCTTTGCAGTGGTTCTCAACCCTGGCCCCATGTTAAATTTCTAGAGGTGGGACCTAGGCGTTAGTAACTTTTAAAGTTCAATTCCAAGGTGTAACCAAGTTTGAGAACCAGTGCTTGGTGTAGAGGACTTACCGGAGAGTGGCCGTCAGTGTCCTGATTCTCGCAGATTTTCTCATGAGCCTCTCTCTTCCCTCTTCCCACACAGCAGGTATCCAGAGCTGTGGACCTTGCACCATCATCAGTGAGAATCATCTGATGTAGCCTGGGTTGTTATTTTCTTTTTTAAGCTGCACAATAGGAATGCCAAGGCTAATTCCTCTGCCTTTGAGCTGTATTGTGCTTTCAGAACCCCTCCCTTTAGAATTACAGGACCTAGGAAGGCATCAGAGACAAAGCCATCACTACACATATGTTTCCTTTCGATCTGTTGCAAATGACAAAAATGCACATCACAAAAGGTCATTTTTTTAAAAAGCATGTGAACACCTCTCCTCTGTTTCCAAGACTCATTGTTTTGAAGGCAGGAGGCTTACAGCCTCGGGAGAGGCGAAGTCACGCCTTGTTGCTGGAAACTGAAGTGCAGTGGCCGCGACCTCCCTGATGTGCTTACAGGGCCACCACATGACCGACTTGATAAACATGGTGCCTCGGGTTTTTGTTTTGTTTTGTTAAATTCCTGGTAGCTAACCTAAATATCATGAGGTTGTGATGACAACGAAATACATGACGGCTTTGATGACTTTAGCTGTTCTGAAATCTAGGGACCAATCACTGTCAAAGATGCCAGTGGACCGAGAAACCATGACTAGATCCTGCCCAAGCAGCAGTGTAGGGGTGGAGATAACCCAGCAGGTCCCCCGGCCAGAGCTGACTGGGAGCAGCCTTGTGTGGATTTCTCCATCTGGTCGTGTGTTTTTCCCTCATAAACACCATCTTTTTTTAGTCGAAAAGCTAAAAGCCTATTATTTGTTAAGGAGTAGAATACTGTTTTTTACCCCAGTTCTTTCCTCTCCCTTGTGCCTTGCCCCAGTAGGTGGATGGGTACATCACCCACCTTTGAGTGGTATGGTAATGAAGCCAGCCTCACTCACCTCTGCCATCACACACTCTTCTTGTTTTTTTTAGATGGAGTCTTGCTCTGTTGCCCAGGCCGGAGTGCAGTGGCACAATCTTGGCTCACTGCAACCTCCACCTCCCAGTTCAAGCGATTCTCCTGCCTCAGCTGTCCAAGTAGCTGGGATTACAGACACGCGCCACCATACCTGGCTATTTTTTGTATTTTTAGTAGAGACGGGGTTTCGCCATGTTGGCCAGACTGGTCTCTCTCCTGACCTCAGGTGATCCACCTGCCTCAGCCTCCCAAAGTGCTGGGATTACAGGCGTGAACCACCACACCCAGCCCATCACGCACTCTGAGTGAAGCCAAGGGAAGTGGTACTTACTGATTTTTCCTGTAAGTCCAGCCTTACGCTTTGTACACATGATTGCCTTTTAACCTCACAGCACCACCCTCTAAGATGTGTTTCATTACTTCTTTTTCCTAATAGGGAAATGTGGCAGTGCCACAAGCTAGTGATGATGCAAGGACTTGAACCCAAGTCACATGGCTCCTGGGTCTTTCCTGAGGTTACACTCTCCCAGGCTCTTTTCCTGGAGCAAGGAGTGTGAGCCAGAGGAGACTTCAGTGAGATACACGGCTGAGCGCTATGATTCTTCCTTCACAGACCAAGTGTAATTTTATATCAGGAACAGTAAGATAAGCCTCCGTGGCTCAGCCTTCTTGGACTTTATCATTGACGGATCGCTGCGTCTCATGAGCTGCTGGCCAGACTGGCTTAGTTGTTGATTTGTGCAGAGTCATTGAGGTATGGGTGGCAGGTCTCAAAAGATGATGTTTTGAGCCTCACTTGTGTTCTGAGAGAGTTCAGGTTGTGTGTTGGGCTCTGTGGTTGCTTGTGAATGTGCAGAATATTTTTAATGTCAAAAACCAGGTACTATAGAATGTAAAAATGCAGCTTGAAGGAACAATTCTAGTTGGGATCCCAGATTCATAAATTTGGTCTCTTGGCAGCTAGATTGCACTTTCTAGAGCTCAGGAAGATACAAAAGTTGACACTTAAGTAGATCTATGTGGAGTGTGGCTTAATTGCCAGTGCTTTTGTAGCTATAACTTTGAATTGCCTGACTTTGGTATTAAAAACAATGGTGAATTAACGTAGGTGTTGGCTTATTTGAAAAGCAGGCCAAAGGAAAAGCAGCCCTTATTTGACTTCTGCGGTGGTCTCACTAAGAAGTCTTACCCGTTGGTGCTATCCTACAGCTTGTGGGCAGATGTGAGAACAGGAAGCCCCACCCCGCAGACACAAGGTTCCCCCTTAGAGTTGCAGGCAGGATTCTGTCTGGAATTTGGGTACTGTGGGGCAGATTCTCATGGATGATCTTTAAACATTTATTTGTTCAACAACTGATTTCATGGGAAGGGACAAACTCATGTATTGAGAAAAACTGTATGCATCTCTAACTTCAAAATAGGAAATTTATTATATGCATTTATTATATAGATTTTCCAAGTCAGACAACTATGTGGAGGCATATTAAATGATCTAAAATTTAGATAGTAAAATCAATCACTTAATACCAGTGGATAGCATTTTACACACATAATAGAGTTTCAGAATTTTCTCTGCCTGCAACCCCAGACTTGACATGTGTCTCCTCTGGTCTCCGAGTTGGTGATCGCATCATGCAGCATTCCTGTGTGCATTGCAAGTCATGGTCAACAGAGGTGGGGCTACCCCCAATGCAGGAGGGAAACCCACTTCACCGCCTCCATGTTTCCACTTTTGCTCATTGATGTTTAACATGTTATCAATATGTATAGAATGAAAACCAGAGAGTTGTTTGATTGATTCTTCGTTAATCAGCCTGTGATTGTAGACTCAAACTGAATAAATTTGAACTCATAGATTGGGGTTTCTCTACCTTGGTGCTATTGATTGACATTTGGGACTGGGTGATTTTTTTTTTTTTTTTTTTGTTCTGGGGACTGTCTTGTTCATTGTAGGATTTTTAAGCAGCATCCCTGGCCTCTATCCACTAGATGCCAGTAGCACACTCACAACATACACACAACCCAGTTGTGACAAACGAAAATGTCTGCAGTCATTGCAGATGGTCTCTGGGGAATGAAATTTTCCCGGTTGAGCACTCTTGCTTTAGAGAGGGGAAGAAAGGACTATTAACATCACCTCGGTGGATACTGAAACCCCCTAGAAGACCCTACAGAATTGGGTTTTGAATAGGCACTTCCCAGGGAAAATATGAAAATAGATTCTTGATTTATAGCCAGTTGACTAAAATAAAAGCTTTTCAACAGTTTAATTTTGGAATGATGGTTTGGATGATTTTGATTGAGATAAAGCATTAGAAGACTCAAAATAGCTGGTTTTGTTTTGCTTTGCTTTAATAAACAAATCTGGGAAGGTTCCAGAGGGCCCTGTGACTTTCAGGAGATGCATTTCTGAGTGGTGTTGTAACCGGGTTTTTTTTTTGGGGTGCTGGTGATTGTTGTGGGTTTTTGGCTTTTAACTTTTTAAGGAATAAGCGGTGGGGCCACTGCAGGTGGACTGTATGCTTGAAAAGCGAATATTGGACTTAAAAAGTGTTGCAGAATGGTGATTTTATTTAGGTAGAGAAAAGGGAAGGAAAGAAGAGAAAAGGCTTTTACGAAGAGTGTGGAAGGGTATTTTAGAGGGAAAATCCCGGAGGGAGCTCCCACAGTGTGGGAGGGGATTTTAGAGAGCTGGAAATTTGGCGCAGGTGAGGGAGCATGGACTTTTATTCTGGGAGAAACCCCTACTTTATTTAAGACTGTGTGCTAATGAAAGGAGTTTTTCACAACTTCCGCTGGTGTGACCCAACCATGTTTATAATCCTTGTGAGACCGAACTCCTGGTGAGCCTTGCGAGTGTCTGTTCTGGCATTTCTTCATGGAGTTGACATTGCTGAGGGTCAGTCAGTGCCTGGGCCCTGTGTGCAGCAGATGGGAATAAAAGGGACAGGAGCACAATGTCTTCCTCAGGACACTCCCGGCCTCCTGTGGGCAAGTGAGTCGCACACTTCAGTATGATGGAACCTGTGAGTGCTGTAACTACTCCTGGAAATAGAACTGCCAGTGATTGGGATAATGGTCCTGGGGCAGTGGTTTTCAAGCTGTATGCTTTTAGCAGTTGGGAAGGTTGCTTTTTCTTCAAATGACGTGTGCAGAAATATAACATAAATAAAATAGGTCAGACCCAAATTTGAAGCCAGGGTGAAAGCAGGGGCCTGTAATTCCCCACCCCTCCCTTTACCTTGGAGCTGACAATTCCAAAGAGAATGCCCTTTCATTGCAGGTTTGACTGAAAGTAGGCTAATGCTTGGTTAGATGAAGATTGTTGCTTTTCCTGACTAGATCTATCCTCTTTTTTCTACTTTCAGTAAAAGTGATTTTCAAAACCATAAACCTAGATGACGATAACAATGCTATTTCATTGCTGTGTCATTTTTACTCTCATTCTGTGGAAGTAGATTCATGGGCTTAGGGGGGAAAATATATACTTCTATATTTTATATATGTGTGTATATATAAAATACGTTGTATATATGTTACATATATAATATATATTATGTGTTATATATTTACTAAAAGTATTTTGATAATTTATTATGAACAACTCAAATAATAGAAAAATAGAGAAAAGAAAATATTGAACCTCTATCCCTTAGATTTAACAATTGTCATTATTCTCTCAAAAGTTTCACATACTTTTTTAAAACCGCTAGTGGGTAAAGGTTTTTTAAAAATAAAAAGATAAAAGATAACCCAGTCTGAGCATATTTTTACCATGCTACCTCCACCCCTCACCCACACCTCCTACCCCAGTTCATCTTGTGGACCACAGTGTAATAATTTGAATTTTGTTGTGAAACCTACATGAAGGAATCAAATTTGATTCAACGTGCAGTAGTTCATGTGTATATCTAGTTTATTCTTCCTTCAACAGTAATTTTGGATGCCTCATTGTGCCAGGATCTGAGCATACAACAATGAGCAAAATGAAACAGACCAGACGTAGCTTCCCAACCTGGATTTTGTTAACAATGGAAGTTTTTAAGTTGCTTGTCTAAAAAACTGAGAACAAGTTCTATGCCATGCTAGCTGGAGGGGTAGATGGGGAGGAAAAGATGATGGATGAGGATGAATTTAGAGGTTTAGGGGAACAAGCCCATTGACAGAGTGCTGGTTAGGTTCTTGAGTTGGTGAAGATCTTTGTGCGTGATGCCCCTGTAGACATCTGTGAAGTTGCTGGAAGCCAGAGCAGGCTGCATCATATGTGTGGCTCAGAAATTATGGCTCTGGTGTTGTGGAGGCTGGCCTAGGTGGACAGCTACAATGTGGGCAAAGCCCTCTGACTGGCTGGTGGTTTACTAATTGCCTCCACGTGGGAAGGTAGAGCCAATAGTCAGAGTTGAGTTATTTTCCCTTTAAAAGAATTATTTTCTAATAGTTATTACTGTGCTATTTTTATAAAACAGCACACAAAAGGACTCAGGAATCTTACGTAACAAAAAGCGGCACAGATGTTTACCTGACACCTTGCTTAGTTCCTACCACATGCCCTCCCACCCGGGTTTGAAGCTGTCTCATTTATTCATCTTAAGGAAGACTGAGTTGTTTGCACTTTTGGTAAAAGTATGCATTCTATCAAAAGTTTATTACCAGGTATGGTGGCACATACCTGTAGTCTCAGCTACTGGGGAGGCTGGGGAGGGAGGATCACTTGAGCCCAGGAGTTCGAGACTGCAGTGAGGCATGATCACACCACTGCACTTCAGCCTTGGTGACAGAGCAAGACTCCTGTCTCTTAAAAATAAAAAATAAAAAAGTCCGTTACAAATGGTAATCATTTGAAACACCCCCTGCCATCATTCATTTCTGCATTAGCCAGTTTTTGAAGTTAAAGAGCACTAGAAAAGAAACATGCGATAGTGTAGAGGTTTTATGCTTATTTGACTTCACAACCATAAATTCTGTTAGATTTAGGCTTGGAAATATAAACCAAGTGGTTTCTTACTAAGTTTAATGTTTTTAATTGTTCTTCCTAAGTAGACAACAGCCTGATTCACATAATGGAAAAAATGGAATATACGGAGTCTAAAGGAGCTACCAGGCCCCAGTTATATGTGGAAACACAAGATTTATTTTCAAATGAGGATCATACTGAGGCAGGCAAATATTCCTCTTGAATTTTGCGATTGTCTTCAAAATGAGCTACATTTGTGAATAAGCATCAGGACCCCAATGTATGTTTGTGCTGACAAAAAATGTTAATACCCAGTTTTGTACAGTGTAATTCACTTGTTAGTGCCATGGGTGAGTGGGCAGAAGGTATGCATAAGACTTGAAGTTGAGTTTCTGAACATGCCCTCAGATAGGTGTAGGTGGCATTTCAATAAGATCTCTTTCTAGAATACATTGCAAGTCCCCTTATTTTACAAATTGGTGAAAATATTTTGAGCTGGTAAATATTTTTGTGATTTCATTACTTTTCGAAATTCAGTTGCAAGGCTGATGCATGCATGGCAGGGGGATGTGTATGATGGTCTATACATGAATTTTTTTTTTCTTTGTTGGCAGGAAATAACTACGTGTTTGCCAGATTACTACAAGTGGACTCAGTATCTCTTTATTAAACTGTATGAGGCTGGACTGGCCTATCAGGAGGAGGTAAGTTAAAATTAGCTGCACTTTTAAAACATAGTGAATCTTGTTAGGAGACATCATTGTTAAATAAGAACCCCATCTCTACTACAAATAGAAAAATTAGCCAGGTGTGGTGGCATATGCCTGTAATTCCAGCTACTCAGGAGGGTGAGGCAGGAGAATCGCTTGAACCCGAGAGGCAGAGGTTGCAGTGGGCCGAGATCATGCCACTGCACTCCAGTTGGGCCGTAAGAGTGAGACTCCATCTCAAAATAAATAAATAAATAAATAAATAAAGGTTCAGTTTGATTATATGGCATTTAATATGACTGACTCCATTTTGTTGTGGCCTCGTGGAGAAGTTTGGTCCAAACCAGTGGTCTCCCATAAGTTTTGTTTAACAATATTTAAGTTGAATTTTGACTATATTGCATATTTGTTGTTATATTTCTTCATAGGACACTTAATTTGTCTCTGCACTCAGTATTTGTTCATGTTCCCTCAGTTCTACAGCACATTAGACCCAAATAGGAAACTTAACCTCATCGCTGTTGGATTGGATCCAAAGCCAGTGGTACACAGCATCTTAGGAGTTGAATAACTTTTCTGAAGATGTAGGGGCTTCCAGAGAAGATCCTATTGCACATGCACAGCCATCTTGCTAGCTCCAGATTATCTTCCCTCTTCTCAGTTGTTTTCCAAATCAGTGTGACACTCCTCCCTCCCCCTGGGGAACAGAGTGATTACGTCGGTCTGACATGGATAATCCAGGATAGTAGACTCTCTTGCCATGTATATATAGGGCATCTTTGTGGGGCTGTTATTCTGCCTATCACAAACCCCTTCTCCCTATTTCCTATAGTTATAGTCCTATGAGGACTAAACAAGTGAATGTTTGTGAAGAGGCTGGAATGAATGGTGTCTGGCCCAGAGTAGGTGCTTAGTAAATTCCCACCTGAGCATACTTGCAGAGTTACCTGAAGACATTTTGTTATTTAAAATGGAAAAGCAGAGAGTTTAAAAAAATTACCAAGGTTTCCTGGCTAATTCTTAGATAGCCTGTACATGGACAGGTATTAGGGGAAAATAATTTAGACTATTTTGTGGATTTTTATTCTTATTCGTTGCTAGCTATTGATTTAAATGTTTTCGGTGTATTAAAGTCACCATTGAAATGTCATGATCTTAAGGAGAAATTATAAATAAAATTCAAGAGACAAATTTGGTACCTTGTTTGAAAATCAAAGTTAGCCCTAATCCAAGGTATTTTTTTCCAGGTAGATCTCTGTCTTAGTTTGTTTATACTGCTACAATAGAATACCTGAGACTGGGTAATTTACAAAGAACAGGAATGTGTTTCCTCATAGCTCTGGAGGCTACTGCTACAATAGAATAGCTGAGACTGGGTAATTTATAAAGAACAGGAATGTATTTCCTCATAGTTCTAGAGGCTGCAAAGTCTAGTATCAAGGTGTCAGCCTCTGGCAAGGGCCTTCTTGAGTCATCATCCTACGTTGTAGGGTGAGAGGGAGAGAGCAAGTGGGAGCTGAACTCACTTTCCTTTATTTTGAGACGGAGTTTTGCTCTTGTTGCCTAGGCTAGAATGCAGTGGCGCAATCTTGGCTCACCACAACATCCACCTCCCAGATTCAAGTGATTCTCCTGCCTCAGCCTCCTGAGTAGCTAGGATTACAGGCATGCACCACCATGCCCGGTTGATTTTTGTATTTTTATATTTTTAGTAGAGACAGGGTTTGTCCATGTTGGTCAGGCTGCTCTTAAACTCCCAACCTCAGGTGATCTGCCCGCCTTGGCCTCCCAAAGTGCTGGGATTACAGGCGTGAGCCACCGGGCCTGGCTGAACTCACTCTTATAACAAGCCCACTCTCAATAACTAACCCATCCTGTGATAATGACATCAACTTATTTATGAGAGCAGAGCCCTCATAACTTAATCACTTCTAAAATGCTCCACCTCTTAACACTGTTGCATTAAGGATTAAGTTTCCAACACGTGAACCTTGGGTGACACATTCAGACCTTAGCAATCTTCTTTTATTGGATAGCTATTTTCATAATTGCCTTAAAACAGAAAACATTACTATTAGTTAGCATTCTATTTCTGTGGTTTATCTCAAAATACAAATTTTTGGAATTAACTTTATAAAGTTAACTGACTTTAGAAATATACTTTGTAAAGCATATTTAACCAAAAATAACTCAGGTAAATGAACATTTAGGAATAGTATTTGAGCAGAGCATTACTAAACATAGCTAGAATGTTTAAGTCTTTTGTTCTTAACAAGCACTGTCCACCAAATGTTCAGTTCTGTTGCAAAAGGAATCTGCTGTTGCTTTCACAAAACAAAAGTATTTTCAGCTGCAATTATGAACATAAGGACCTCTACTTGGCAGAACATTAATTTCACCTTTTGAAAAACATTTTCTTAAAACTCTTTCAAAAAGTTTTCTTCCATGGATGTAGTTTTAGAGGGTTTTGTTGTTGTGGGGGGGTTTAAAATTAATATATCCTAGTTGTACGTATTTTACATGTGATATTTGATACGTGTATACAGTGTATCATGATCAAATCAGAGTGATTGGGTTCTCCGTCACCTCAAACATTTATCTTTTCTTTGTGTTGGAAATATTAGATCTCGTCCAGTTATTTTGAAACGTACAATAAATTACTGTTAACTATAATTTTCCTACTATATTATCAAATGCTAGAACTTATTCCTTTTATCTAATGTATTTTTGTACCCATTAACCAATGTCTTTTTATCCCTTCCTCTCTCCCTTTTCCCAGCCTCTGGTAACCACCATTCTACACTCTACCTCCATGAGATCCACTTTTTTAAGCTCTCACATATGAGTGAGAACATTTGATACTTGCCTTTGCAGGCCTGGCTTATGTCACATGGTAACCTCCAGATCTATCCATGTTTCTATAAATGAGAGGATTTCATTCCTTTTTTTTTTTTTTGGCTGAATAATATTCCATAGTGTGTATACAGCACATTTTTTTAATCCATTGATGGACACTTGGTTGATTCCATATCTTGGCTATTGTGAGTAGTACCACAATAAGCACAGGAGTGCAGATCTCTTCGATAATACTGATTTCAGTTCCTTTGGATAAATACCCAGCAGTGGGATTGCTGAATCATGTGGTAGTTTTATTTTTAATTTTATGAGGAACCTCCTTACTGTTTTTCCTACAGTGTATAAGGGTTCCTTCCCCTTTCTCCATATTCTCACCAGCATCTGTTACTCCCTGTCTTTTAATAGAAGCCATTTTAACTGAGTGAAATTATGTTTCATTGTGATTTTGATTTGCATTTCCCTGATGATTAATGATGTAAGGATTTCTTTTCCTTTATTTTTTAGCCCTTTGTATGTCTTCTTTTGAGAAATGTCTATATAGGTCTTTTGCCCATTTTCTAATTGGATTATTTGGATTTTTGTTTGGTTTTTGCTATTGTTTGAATTCCTTATATATTCTGGTTATTAATCCCTTGTCAGAATAATTTGCAAATGTTTTTTCCTATTCTGTAGGCTATCTCTTCACTTAGTTAATTGTTTCCTTTGTTGTGCAGAAGCTTTTCTGCTCGATGTGATCCCATTTGTCTGTCTTTACTTTTATTTTATTGCTTGTGCTTTTGTGGTCTTACCCAAACAAAAACTTTGCCCAAACCAATGTCCTGTAGCATTTCCCCAGTGTTTTTTTCTAGTAGTTTCATAGTTTTTGGTCTTAATTTAAATCTTTAATCTATTTTGAGTCGATTTTTTTATGTAGTAGAAAATGGGGATTTATTTTCATTCTTCTGCATATGGATATCTAGTTTTCCCAGCAACATTTATTAAAGAGACTGTCTTTTCCCCAATCTGTGTTCTTAGAACCTTTGTCAAAAATGAGTTGACTATAAGTGCATGGATTTATATTTGGGTTCTCTGTTTTGTTTCACTGGTCTATGTGTCTCCTTTTATGCCAGTACCATGCTGTTTGGGTTACTATAGCTTTTTAGTATAATTTGAAATCAGGTAGTGTGATGCTTTCAGCTTTGTTCTATTTTTGCTCAGGATTGCTTTGGCTATTCAGGGTCTTTTGTGGTTCCATACAGATTTTCGTTTTGTTTTGTTTTGTTTTCTGTTTCTATAAAGAATGTCATTGATATTTTGATAGAGATTGCATTGAATCTGTAAATCACTTTGTGTAGTATGGGCATTTTAACAATATTAATTCTTTCAATCCATGAACATGGTATATTTTTCCATTTCTTATGTTTCCTTTGCAATTTCTTTCATCAATGTTTTATCATTTTTCTTAGAGGTCTTTCACCTTGCTTAAATTTATTCCTAGGCATTTTATTTGTAACCCTTATAAATGGGATTATTTTCTTGATTTCTTTTTCAGATTGGTCATTGTTAACATGTAGAAATGCTGCTAATTTTCATGTGTCGGTTTTGTATCCTGCAACTTTATTAAATTCATTTATCAGGTCAAAGAGTTTTTTGGTTGGAGTCTTTAGGTTTTTCCAAATATAAAATCATGTTGTCTGCAAACAAGGATAATTTGACTTCTTCCTTTCCAGATTAGTTGCCCTTTATTTCTTTCTCTTGCCTAATTGCCTTGGCTAGGATTCCAGTACTATGTTGAATAAAAGTGGTGAAAGTGATCAACCTTGTCTTGTTCCAGATTTTAGTGGAAAGGCTTTCAATTTATTCCCATTCAGTGTGATGTTAGCTATAGGTTTATCATATATGGCTTTTGTCATGTTGAGGTATGTTCCTACTATACTCGATTTGTTGAGAGTTTTTTTTTTTATCATGAGGATGTTGAATTTTTTTGAATGCTTTTTTAGCATTATGGAAATTATATGTTTTGGTCCTTGATTTTGTCATATGACATATGACATTTATTGATTTGCATATGTTGAACCATCCTTGCATCTCTGGGATGAATCCCTGTTGATCATGGTGAATGAAATTTTTAATGTGTTGTTGAATTCTGTTTACTACTATTTTGTTGATGATTTTTGCATCTTTGTTTATTAGGGATATTGGCCTGTAGTTTTCTTTTTTTGCTATGTCTTTGATTTAGATATCAGGGTAGTGCTGGCTTTATAGAATGAGTTTGGAAGACTCCCTCTTTCTAGAAGAGTTTGAGAAGAATTAGTATCAGTTTTCTGTAAATGTGTGGTAGAATTCAGCAGTGAATCCATCAGGTCCTGGTCTTTTCTTTGATGGAAGATGTTATATTACTGCTTTGAACTCATTACTTGTTATTATTCTATTCAGGTTTTCTATTACTTCATGATTCGCTCTTGGTAGGTTGTGTGTGTGTCCAGGAATTCATCCATTTCTTCTAGGTTTTCCCATTTGTTGGTGTATAATTGTTCACAGTAGTCTCTAATGATTTCTGTTGCAAAAGTTGTAATGTTTCCTTTTCTGTCTGTGATTTTATTTATTTGCCTCTTTGTTTTTTTTTTTTTTCCTAATCTAGGTAAAAGTTTATTGATTTTGTGTGACTTTTCAAAAACCAAGTTTTAAATTTTGTTAGTCTTTTTCTTTTTTTTTTTTTTTGGTCTCAATTTCATTTATTTCTATTCTGATCTTTATTATTTCTTTCCTTCTCCTAATTTTGGGTTTGGTTTGTTCTTGCTTTTGTAATTCCTTGTGCATTTCTTAAGGTTGCTTATGTGGAATCCTCTTGATCTCTCTTCAGAGTTGTTTTTCCTATGTGGTACTTGCTGATTATCAGTCTTGTGCTGGTGTTTAGCCTTGGATGGTGGATATAGTTATTAGAAAGAATAAGAATGGTTTATTATGCTTGGACATTCTAGGGAATTATGGAGAGTCCCCTAATTTATGAGTCTGTCTTTGGCTGTCTACATGAATTTAGTAGCAGCTGGTGATAGTGCTAATTTACCCACTAGGTAAAGCTCAGTTTGCAGTGTGGCCTGGTTTCAGGAAGCATACTGAAAGAATTGCTGCATACTGGCACCTCTTCCACTGTGCCGCCTTGTGGATTTGGAATGTGGTGACAGTAACAAATGGTAGCCTTGTGGACTCCTCCTGGACTCAGTCCAAATTCAGGCCCATTCTGGATGGAATGGAGCAAGACTGATTTTGAGACTTAGATACTTTGTAAGACCTATGTGATGTTCCTTAGTTAAGCATGCTTTGTCAAGAAAGAAGCTAATAGACCTTGAAAAAATCAATACCCTAAAATATATATTTTACTAGCCTTCTGAAACCTGAAGCTGGCAGTATATTCAGAAAAGGTCTTTGCTAGTTTAAAAAAAAAGAAAGAAAAGAAAAGCAGAGATCTAGGAGAGAGAGACAGGGGTAACACTGGCCTGAGGAGTGATGCACTGGCCAAGAGACTAAAGCATGCTGATGATGGGTGTGATCTAGAAGGGACTGGCACCCTGTGTGAAGGGTGAGGAGGCAAGGCAAGGAGGATCTGAGGGAAGAGGAGAAATGGTAACGATGAGATGAAAGGCATGAGAGTTTGGAACATGAGGGCTGGCCGGGACAGCAAGCACCACAGCTGCTGTGTCACAGATAGGAAAGCTGATAAACACAAAATTAGGAGGATACTGCCAAGAAAACCCCCAAGGGACCCCAAAGTCACCCACACCTCCAAGAGCCTAATGGCAAAGAAGAGTAAAGAGAAGAGGCAAAAATGCCTGCTCCCACTAATCACTGTGCAGATTTGACCCTTTATGAACATGGCTCCTTTGTGTCTGTAATTGTGTTATGAGGTGCCTTTCTAAAATGCTTCCTACAAGCTTCCCACAAATCACTCAAGCAGAAAAATTAGTCCTAATGTTTAACCCTTTAATAAGTGGGGAAATTATCTTCTTTGGAATAGCCAATTCTGTGATATTCCCAGATAACTATCGTGAGGGAAGCAGTGGGTAAAATCAACCGAGAGCTCTGTGTGTTTGCAGGTGTTTTAATGGTTTCAGTGTTGATTTAAGGTTTATTTCAATACAGACTTGACTTTATTTTACAAATAAGGCTAGTTAACTACAAAGGAGCATGGAATTGGCTTCAGTAGGTGATAGACGACTTAAATGCCAACCAGGGAAATGAATAGAGTCAGTGAAGTTGCCCAGAAATTATATCCTATTCATAAGACTGTGCTTGCTTCAAAATCAGCATGCTCATCCAAGTAAATGTTCAAAATGTGGAAACCCAGGATTGCTGGATAAGGGAAGCTATTGATAGAGACAGTTGTCCAAGAGAGGAGACCTGAGCAAAGTGATTTAGGAAACAACTCCAGGGCTTCAAGGGGTTGCAGGTGCTATGCTCTCTGAGTCCCAGGACCCTGGATTTTGACTACTCCTAATTTAACCACTTTTGGAAAGTGAGGCTGAATCTGCAACTCTGTGGCTGAGGTGGATTGGAGTCCTGGAAATAAATCACGTGGTTTCTCACAGCTGATGCATGTTTTATTTGAGATGCTATTTCTTTTGGTGTTTTTTTCCCCTTCCCCCAAGTCTTTCGTTAGGGGGAGAAACTGCCTTTGTGGTGGTTTGTTTGTTTGTTTGTTTGTTTTTGGTCTTTCATTCAATGCCTGGGTTTTACTATGATGTACAGACCTCTTAGGAGCACATCTTTCTCACTGCATTTTGTAACCTAGAGCCTGAGAGATGCCAGGCCATGTGGGAAATGTTGATAAGAAAATACAGTCCTATTTGTTCTTGCAATCTGCAGTACCAAGTGTTCACTTCTTCCAAATCCTCTGAGATTTGCCGGGGACAAGAGACAGAGGTGGAGGAATATAGGAATATAGGATGCTCTTTTTCTACCTTTCTTTCATATTTTATGCAATTTTAGTTGTGCATGGGTTGTCTGGAGTGGGAAGGTGCCTCCTGAATGAACTGTCTACATTACTAAGCAGTACTTGGCCCTTTCTGTCTGTTATTTTAAGTGGAACCCTTCCAGAACCCATGTACACTGTGGGTAGAAATGTAAATTGGTATAGCCATTATGGAAAACAGTATGGCAGTTCCTCAGAAAATGAAAAATAGAACTACTGTATGATCCAGCAATCCCACTTCTGGAAGTATGTCCAAAGGAATTGAAATCAGTGTGTCAGAGGGATATCTGTACTCCTGTGTTAATTGCAGTACTATTCATAGTAGCCAAGATATGGACTCAACCTAAGTGTCCATCAACAGACGAATGAATACAGAAAATGTGGAGTATATACACAATGGAATAGTACTCACCTTCAAAAAAGAATAAAATTTTGTCATTTGAGAATGACAGGGATGAATCTAGAAGGCATTATGTTAAGCAAAATTATCCAGTCACAGAACGACAGATATCATGTGATCTCACTTATATGTGGAATCCTAGAAAACGAATTCAGAGAAAAGTAGAATGATAGTTACCAGAGGCTGGAGGGGTGGGGGTGTAGCAAGGGAATGGGGAGTTACTGTCAGGGATATGAAGTTTCAGCCAGACTACAGGAATATATTTTGAGATCTTTTACACAAGAGGATGGCTATAGTCAGTCATAATGTTTTGTATAATTTCAAGATAACTAACTGAAAAAGTAAATTTACCACCAAAAAACAATGTTAAGTAAGTGAGATAATGGATATTTTAATTAGCTTATTCTACATTGTATACAGATATCAAATTATCACACTGTACTCCATAAGTACAACACAATTATGATTTGTCAATATAGTTTTTAAAAGAAATAATTAAGGCTGGGTGCGGTGGCTCACGCCTGTGATCCCAGCACTTTGGGAAGCCAAGGCGGGCGGATCACCTGAGGTGAGGAGTTCGAGACCAGCCTGGCCAACACGGTGAAACCCCATCTCTGCTAAAAATACAAAAATTAGCTGGGCGTGGTGGCGGGCATCTAGGGTCCCCGCTACTCAGGAGGCTGAGGCAAGAGAATCACTTGAACCCGGGACGTGGAGGTTGCAGTGAGCTGAGATTGTGCCACTGCACTCTAGCCTAGGTGACAGAGTGAGACCCTGAAATAATCTAGGTACAGAAAGACAAATATCATGTGATCTCACTTATATGTGGAATCATAAAAAACGTTGAAATTTTAGAAGTAGAGAGTAGAATGTGGCTGCCAAAGGCTGGAGGGGTGGAGGTGAATCGAGGGAATGGGGAGTTACTGTCAGGGGTACAAAGTTCCATCTAGACTGTAGGTGAAATCATCCCATGATTTCAACATGAGGGCACAGCTGTCCCTCTGACACACTGACCCGTGCCCAGCCTTAATTATTTCTTTAAAAAAATTATTAACTGACAAATCATAATTGTGTTATATTTATGGAGTACAGTGTGATATTTTGATATATGTATACAATGTAGAATAATTAAATTAAGCTAATTAAAATACCCATCGCCTTAAAAAAAAATAATTAAGTGGTACCCTTCTCTCCAACCCCCTAGTACAGGCAGGGATAATAGATAAGGAAATGGACCTTTGGTTTATTAAAGTTTTTAGGTCTAAGGCAATTTTGTCCCATATTTTGTCTCTATGTACTTATTAAGTCAAGGCTTTTGGGAGCCCTATCTTAGGATGGAAACAGTATTTAATGCATGTCTTTCCCACCCAACTCTAGACTTCACAGGCTTAAATTTTTCAATGGGGGCACTACTTCTAGTTGTCAAATCACAGATGGGTTAGCCTCCCCTCACCCCTACTTTTATATAACTTTTAGACATGTCTCTGGATCAATCAGGGTCCCAGCAGGAAAGAGAGCGCATACCTAAAAGGAGTCATTGAAGAAAATTTAATAAAGGACCATTTGTGTGGAGTTCAGGGAAACTCAGAAGGGACAGCAATGCCCTTGACCCTGGCAGCAAAAGGATACCTTTGCCATTTCTAGGCTGCAGGGGCAACACTAGGGAGCAGTTAGTGGAACCTGGGAGAGCAGTAGCTATAGCAGCAGGGGAGACCTGCCCAAACAGGATGATGACCCTCAGTAGAGGCACATGACCCCTGCCAGCCCATGGGCAGGAAGCAGCCAGCGTGCCTGTCATTGGTCAAACCCAACCAGAAGGCAAGGGTCCAAGGTAATGCAGGTCACAGAGGTCAAATTCCTGGGCCACGAAATAGGGCAGGAAGAGGGTCTGGAGGGGCAAATGGATAATAGTGAACGCAATTCTTATTAGAATTGCTTAGTAAAAATTTTACGGCCAGGCATGGTGGCTCGCGTCTGTAAACCCAACACTTTGGGGGACCAAGGCGAGTGGATCACCTGAGGTCAGGATTTCGAGACCTGCCTGACCAACATGGCAAAATCCTGTCCCTAGTAAAAATATAAAATTAGCCAGGCATGGCAGCACATGCCTGTAATCCCAGCTACTCGGAGGCTGAGGCAGGAGAATTGCTTGAACCCAGGAGGTGGAGGTTGTAGGGAGCCAAGATCACACCATTGCACTCCAGCCTGGGCAAAAAGAGCTAAACTCTGTCTCAAAGAAAAAAAAAATCACAAAAAATGTATATGAAGTCAGGATATTTTAAGTCCCCAACACATCTCTCTTTATTCATTCCCTTCTTTGTACCAAGTGGTACCTGAATGTCATAAAGGTATGAATGTAGATGGCAGGGGTATTTATTTTGAATGAAGATAGACACTAACTAGAACTCTAGGGAGAGAATCTTCATAATAGTTAAGACTACATGTTTTACGTGTTCTATCATCAAAATGAATCTATGGAGACAGAGCTCAGAAGAGCTACCATTGTGGGGGCAGGTATTGATTGGTAGAAGGCACAACATGGTTGCATGAGTATATACCTATGTAAAAATTTGTCAAGTTGTACACTGAAGATGTCCCTAAAATAATCCTATTGTGTTAAATTTTAAATAGGTGCCATTTTTTCTTCTTTTATTCTGCTTGCTAAGATTTTTCCATCCTACAAGTTCATCCTTTCATATAAGATACCAAAGTTGAGTTAGACACATCCTTAAAGGCTTCTTTCCCAAGCCTGTTCTAATAAGATGAAAGCACAGAGGAAATTAATGTGTTCTTTGTACAACTTGCAAATGATTTTTTTACCAAGCAGTACTCCACGGAGCAGAGCCGTTGCATTTGCAGGCCCTCTCACATGTAAGAAACCTCAGGATGGTCTCATTAAGAGTACTCACCAGATTGTGCCATTTTGTTTCATGAATTATACAGGCCTTGGTTAACTGGGACCCAGTGGATCAAACAGTGCTCGCCAATGAGCAGGTGGATGAACATGGCTGTTCATGGCGTTCTGGAGCAAAGGTGGAACAGAAGTACCTCAGACAGTGGTTCATTAAGACAACTGCTTATGCAAAGGTGAGTGTCAGCCTGGAGTCTCCCCACTAATGCCTTACATGCTGGCAGGCAACACCAAAGGCTTCTGGGTATTAGAGAGCCTCACTGTGGGGGGTGAGCTCTAGGAAGGGCTGGGAGCCATGGGTGTACAGACAGGAAGCAGCTGAACCTCATCACTCACTTAGCTGGTGATGGGCTTGGATCTTCCATTGTAAGTCAGGTATAGCACCTGGAGGTCACTGTAGGCCATTTTTTGCTGACCTTTCAACTCACTGCCACAGAGGTCAAAAATCATAATTGTATCAGTGATAAAGCTTTAAAAAAGAGAGAGGGTGCCTTCCTCATGTAGAAAAAGAGAGAGAAAAAGAAAAATGTCTTCAACTGTGTAGTTCTGATGAGACCTCCAGAAAGGTAGAATGAAATCTCAGATAAGTAAATGACCTTTGGTTTATTAAGTTTGGTGCATGTCTTTCCCACCCAACTCTAGACTTCACATGCTTAAATTTTTCAATGGAGGTCCAGAAGAGATTATCTAAAATAAGTGAAGAGAATGGCTGGCCTTCATGAGGGAAAGCCAAGTGAAAGTCAACTAAGCCAGGCACTAAAGCTTGATAAACTGGTTCCTGGGCCTTAGTTTCCTCATCAATACAAAAAGCAGGTTGCACCAAGCGGTCTTTCAGGTGCCTTCTAGCCCTTTCCATGTTGAGAGAGTCAAGGCAAAATCAATCATTGAAAGCAGGGACTTGCTTAGTAAGTCACCAAGAGCCTGGGCAAAAAATCAGTTCTGTTTGTACTAGAACCACTCTGTGCAATGTGTCCTTTGAGCTTATCAAGTTTCAAGGTGTTGGAGTTTAGAGGTCATTCCCTGAAACTCCAGAGAGAAATGATTAAAGCATATGAGGGATATTCACATGGAATTTGGTGACTTTTGTATTCTTATGCATGCATGAAACGACATAAGTAGAGTCTAAAAGGGTAAGGGCATCATGAAGGACTACTCATGGTACATCATGGTAGTTCTTCCCCTCTGGTAGTTACTATAAGAAGAATAGTTATCCCCTTCCATGGTGGCCCATGAGTTGTTTTGTGGGTACTGAAGTTGACTCTGGCTTAGATCCAATACTGTCGTTCTTACACAAAGCACAAGATTCTCAATAACCTGTGATCACTACAAAACTCTGTGAATTAGAACTGTAGTACACCATCTCACAATACCAATGCCATATGGAAATATGACCTCTAGTTTCCTCACACAAAACACATGTCTTAAATGAGGCTGTTTTTCCATTCTAATTTATTCTCAATGCAGCAGAGAATAGCATATGGATTTTGGGAAGTGCTTATTAGAACTTGTTAACATGGTGCCTTGCTCCTTTTAAGCACAGCAATATTGGAGACTGAATGTGAAGAAAAAAGCTGAGGATGTTGCTTTCTGTATCACCCTAGGCAGTGGGAGACCCTATCTACTGACAGTTGGGGTCCACTACATAAGGGAGAGATGCTTGGTTACCTCTTGGAGCTGTCAGATGATTCTGTTATAGGCATTGTTGGAAAGGCCACCTAATTAGATCTTTTGTTTTGACCTCTGCCTCTAGTTGGAAATGTAATAACCTAACTGAGGAACATTATTTAAATTGTCAGCTGTGAATTTTCAACTGTTCAGTGGAAATGGTTAGTTACTATGGTGACTCACCTGGTTCTTGCTGAACTCCTGTGCAGATGTGTTGAAAAAAACTGTCTTTTGAGGTCAGCACTTAGTTTGTTCTGAAAATCAGGAGAAGAGAGAGAACAACTCCATGAAGCCTAACAGAGAATAGTGCTATAGGGCTGAGAACAGAACAGAAACACGGACATGAGGGGGCTGTGTAGTACTGGGAAATGTTGGCATTATAACTCAGCCAAGGGTATATAGTTGAGACGCCCAACAAAGGCCATGCATTAGAGTAGGGATGACACCCTAAAACTAAGGATAAAATCAAAATAGACTTATTTTAATAAAAAATAAAAGTAAGGGTGAGCAGTTCAAAGGGAACTAACAGAACAAACCTCAACATCTTTGCAGACTCCCAAGGTTTTATCTGCAGTGTCCTTCATATAATTAAAGATTGCTAGACTTGCAAAGAAGCAGGAAATTACGGCCTAAAATCAAGGGGGGAAAAAGGTATTTCAATAGAAATAGATCCTGAGATGACCCAGATGTTGGAATTAGTAAATAAAGCCAAAGACATATATTATATAAATGGTCTGGGACTTAAAGGAAAACATAGTCTTAATGAACGAACAGATAGAGAATCTTAGGAGAGAGTAGAAACTTAAAAAAAAAAAACCAGCTAGAAATCTAGAATATAAAAGTTTAATATCTGAAATGGAAACTCCACTCTTTGGGCTACAGAGGGTTAAGTAAGGGTTAGGTAGACATAAAACTGCATAAAACCCCCCTCACACACCTATGTAGGGAACAGCATGTGTAGTGGCCCTAAAACAGAAAGGTATATGATAGGTTTGAAAAACTGAAAGAAGGACACGGTAGCTTAAACTAAAAGAGCCAAGCAAAAAGGCTCAAGATAGGGCTGGAGAGGTGTTTAGGGGATAGATCAGGCAAGGCCTTTAGGTCTTAAGGAATTTGCACATTAACCATGGGGACCATAGGAAACCACTAAAGGATTCTAAGAAAGGGAATGACATGGTCAGATTTATGTTTTTATAAGATCACTGTGGAAGGAAGGGCAAGTGTAGATGCAGAGAGACCAGTTAGAAAGCTATTGCAATGGTCTAGGTATGCAAAATTTAGATGTAGGTGAGAATAGTAGAGAGAAGTGAGTAGGTCAGAAAAATACTCAGGTGGCAAAATCCATAGAGCTTAGTAATATATTGGAAGAGAGTATGTAAGAGATGGTGGCATCAAGGAAACCCTGGCTTGAATACCACATGGATGGTTAAGCTGCTTGCTGGGATAGGGAGTCCTGGAAGAAACATAGTCCTGACCCTTTTCAGTTTGAAATGGCCATGAGATACTTGAGTAGAGATATGAAATAACAGGGAAATTGTCATTTGGATTATTTGGGAAATTAGGTCTAAAACTTCAAAGATTGAGACAGGACATTTGTTTTAAAACTTGGTGTGCTAAAAATAGACTTGAGCTAGTGAAGAAGTCCTGCTATATAGATAAGGATGAGATGTTGAATCAGCTAGTAATGCTTTCACCTGCAAGCAACTGGAAACCCAAGATACAGTGGTTTAGACAAACGGGAAATTACTGTTCCCACATAACAAGCTGCCAAGACTGAACTAGGATAGGCTCTGAGTTGGCATCTCAGTAGTTCTCTTGACCCTTTCTTCTTGTCACCTTATGTTTGCAAGGTGGTTGCTACAGCTCCAGACTTTGCATCTCCATTCGAGACAGAAAGAAAAGGACTGGGCATAGTGGCTCATGCCTGTAATCTCAGCACTTGGGGAGGCTGAGGTGGGAGAATCACTTGAGCCTAGGAGTTCAAGACCAGCTTAGGCAAAATCAAGACCCCCATCTCTGTTTAAAAAAAAAAAAAGGGAAAGGAAAGAAAGAAGCAGAAGGAGCAGTGCCAAAAACTTCCTTTTATCTGGGAAACAAAAACTTTCCCAGAAATCTCCAGAATTCCACTGATGTCCTGTTAGCCCCAAGTGTGTTATGGCTACCTCCAGCTTCAATGGAGACTAGGAAAGCAGGCTTGGGCTTTTTAGCTTCTGTAGTTGAGCTACAGCGGAGAAGAGGATGGGCAGTGGGGTGCTGGGATAGGCAGTGAGCTGTGCCTGCACATTTATCTTTAGAACTTTGTATTTGCATCTCGTTTTGCAGCTCTGCAGGCTGCCTCTGTGATGTATGACTGTGGTCTGCTTGGGAGCATGGCTGTGAAGGAGCCCTCCTTTCATTCACTTAACTTCCTAATTTTAAAGACAATGCCTGATGTGAAAATTACAGAGAACCCAGCAATATAAAGATGCTTTATTCAGGCTGTTCTGTGATATATTTGATTTTTATCCTCTTACCCCCCAGCCAGTCTTCCTAGGATTGTTTGCTTTGTGAAACATTAAAAGTGATTTCAGCCACTCATTCTGTGAAAAGAAAACTTGCAGTAGGAGTATCTGAAGAACATGAATTAGTCTTGGCAGAGCCGTGTGGGCGGTGTCTTGTGGGCAGCACTGCCGAGGTGAGAGCAAGGGGAGGAGGATGGATTGGAGCCTTATTTACAGCAAGCAAAAGGGATTCAGAGTCTGATGGAACGCCTCAGTTCCTGACAGCCGAGTGACAATTGGAGGGAGAGACAAATAGAGAGAAGGCCTCCCATATGAACTTTTTCATTGGAGTTGTGATTTCCCTTTCTCCTGCTGACTCCACTGGCCCCTCTTGGCTGCACTGCAGGCTCTCAGCCCCTGGGCACCATGCACGCACCCCTTCTTGGTGTTAAATGGACATACCCATGCCCTCATGGTGCTAACTTAGTCAATCCCCACACCAAATTGGTGGCTATGTTTTCCCAGTTTTCAAGAGTTACTTGGCAACTGCTGTAACATGAGCAAAGTCTGCGTTTGCTTTTGTTCCTACCTGATGATCTCAGATCAGGGCTCAGACCTTTCTTTGTACCATCTTACTGAACCCTCACTTTAATCTTTTGAGGGTAGGTACTCCTCTTGTCTCCATTTTACCGATGAGCAGACTGAAGCTCATGCTAGTAATAAGTAACAGCATGAGGATTCAAATCTGAGCGGCTGAGCTATTAGCCAGCAGTCTCTCTTCCTTCTCTGCATCTGAATTCATTCATTTTTTTTCCTCAGATGTTATTGAGTGCCTGGCCAGATGCTAGGCAGGGTGCTAAGAATATAGACAGAGCAGCTGAGATCTCTGCTCTTAAGAAGCTTAGACTCTAGTGCCACAGACAGTGGTGGACATGAACCATCACATCCCCTGTGGGAGAGTGCAGGGGAGATGAAGAAGAGGAGGAACCCCAGATCTGCCCAGCGGTCCAAGGTGATATCACTGAGGAAGTGGGGAAAGATGGGAAGCGCGGGTTGTCTGCAAGGGAGCATCTTGTTGCCTTCCAGGTATGCAGGAAACTTTATTCTTCATCGAGTATTTCTAAGTAGGATAAATTTGTGCTGGTGAGAAGCAGATGGGCAACAGCAAACCATTATGAAATCACTGGGCATTGGAGGTAACAAATGCTAATTTCCCTGCCCTCTTTGTTCCTGTCCTGCTGATGTCACCTGCGAGCTTGTGGGTAAAGCAGAGGTACCTTTACCAGAACATGCTGGTCTTGTTTTAGCCTGCAATGCAAACATGGGGCTGGAGGAGAGAGGAGGTAAGGGCAGAGAAGGGAAGTTTGTGCCAGTTCTTTGAGGAGATGGTGGAGAGTGTTGGAGCGAACAGAAAGTCTCGGAGGATCAGTGGGGCACAGTCCAGCCTCCGAGAGTATCCTGAAGTCTGGAATGAAGACTTTTAGGGGACCTTTGTTCCAAATCTGAGCCACTGGGCCCCCTAGAAATTGGGCCTCTTGCCTGGCTTTCTGCTCCTACCTTCAGATCCTGTCTCAGCACCAGAACAGAGACTGGATCACAGGTAGCACCAGGAAATGCCTCTCCAGGAACATCACCCCCTTAATCCCCTTCACCCCTGTGTTGCTCTGGAAGTTTTGAAAAGGGATTGTTAGAGAAGTTTGGTAACTTGGCCCTACTCTGCCCTCTGACATCAGGAAAGCGCCCTCTCTTGTTTGTGCATCCAATCACTGCTGCCTCCTGTGTGTGCACACCGGGCCTTAATGGCGGGCAGGGGAGCACAAATTAGATGTTGGCAGAAGAGGCAAAATGACAGAACTGAGAGGAGCAAGTGAGAAAAGTTTAGCAAACTGTCAGCTTCTATGCAGGGATCTGAGGGCCAGGCCAGGGCTGGAATTTGATGATGATGATCCTTGGGTTTATCTACAATGAGGGCTTTCTCTTAAAAGCTCTGTGGCTTGGAAGCTCTTACTGCATTTATCCCCACTGTGCCCCTCTGTGGTCAGACAGGGCTGAGGGTGGCCTTATCCCTCCCCACTTAAGATTAGATACTGTGAGGTAGGAGGCCAGAGCCCATGCCAGCTCTCAACCCCTAGTCTCAGACCAGTGCTCAGCCACACCCTCAGAGCCTTCCGTCTCCCCACCAGAATTCTCCCCCACGCCATGGCTGTCTCTTCTCTTGGCTTCAGTAGATTCTGCTCCCAGTCCCAGGAATCTGGTTTTGACTCCCTGTCTCAGAAAGCTAACTAATAGTTAAATTCTGCTCCTTCTTACATAATAGCTCCTGCTTCTGTTCTCTATTTTCCCTGCCTCTCCAGGATCTCTTCTCTCCTAAGCTGTTCTGAATTGAACTCTCTTCTTCTCTGTCCTCCATCCTATGCTCTCAGCCCTTCTCAGCATGATTGCTGGCCCAAGTGCCAGTGCCACAGGGACCAGGTAGAAGTTGTTACTGGGAGAGCCAGCGCCTCAGAAGTCCTTCTAGGGATGGGACTGGGCAGCAGTGGGATGGGGACAGAGGCCAAAGAAAGGTAGACAACTCAAGGCTGGCTTTTCCCTGGCACTTCCCAGGCAAGCAAGAGGCTTCCTGAGTCGAGGGAGTAAGGTCTTTAATAACAGCTGGGGGCCAAGGCAGGATTCTGGGAGGAGGCAACTGGCTGGCTCTCAGCAGGCCTAAGAGGGAACTTCCTCCAGGAAAGTGCACCAGGGGTTGGTACAGAGCTGGGCCCTCACTCTGGGATTCAGAAACCAATGGTGTTTCTAGATGGTACAGAGACAGTATAGGCCATCAGGTTTCCCTCCATGGATGCAGGGCCTTCCTGCCCACCTTCCAAATGTCCCCCACCAATGCCTTGTCACATCTGTATGTAGTCTCTATTAAGTTAATTCTCTGCCATCATCTCATTTCCCTTAGCCCTGACTTCTTGCCCACACTCCACTGTCCCTCTCTGTCAGGGAAATAAAGACAGCAGTGCTTGGCACACATACTCCAGAGTGTGTGAGAATAAAAGAGGACTTCTGCAGGAAACACAGTCTCTGTGTCAGCAACCTGCACTGCAAACAGAAAGGTTTTCATGTTTTATTTCCATGATGGAAGGAATGACTGCAAAGGAAAAAGGAAAGAAATATCTAGTAGTATACTTATTATGATTTTGGACAATAAAATAAATTGTAGATTTGATCAGGAAACAATAAAGATAGAACTAAGCATTGCGTGTTCCTTTTAAACACCTAGTGTCCCACTTGAGCTCCTGTTTTTTGGGTCTACAGGTCTTGAGGTGTCAGCCTAGACTCCATGGGAGGAAAGAGATGTATTTAGCCTCTTATTGAGGGGTCTCAGGGATTGCTGCAGAGGCCTGGTGACTGTCACCAATGAACCTCTTTAGCTTAGAGAGTTATTTGAACTTTAAAGCTAGAAGAAACTTGAGAGAGCATTTAGCTCAGGGTCCCTGTAAAACATAAAAGCAGATAAACAAAAAACTCCTCATGCCTGCCTTTGCTGCTGCCTGAAATTGCAAAATCAATATGATTTCAAAAAACAAATTAAGATAAAGGAATAAGGTGTTGCTTTCTTTTGAGCAGCCCACATCATGTCCTCCTCACTCCTTCCCAGGGGGCTGATTGCCATCCTGAGATGTATGTCCCATCCTTGAAAACTGCTAACGTCTTATCTTATAATTGAGGTGCCAAGACCAGGGAAGGGCCAGAACCCAACTTGGGGTATCTTCAGTCCCCGTCCTGCATTCTTTTTTTTTTTTTTTTTTTTTTTTTTTTTTTTTTTTTTTT